>VWZT01001193.1:247088-266757 GCA_013397055.1 Pachycephala philippinensis
AAAAAAAAATAGAAAAAAAATCCAAAGTATTGAAAGAATGACTTTTAAGTATTTAAAATCCAACCCTGATATTTGAAAAGAAAATGCTAAGTAATAAAGAGGATGAATCTCCACACAGCATATTGCACAGAAAATTTGCACATGCAACCTTCTATTTGTTTAATGGATTTTCTGTGAACATCTCCCATTAAATGTTTGTAAAACTTCAGCCCAAGAAATTTAGCTATGGAAGTGAAAGCATTTATATTCATTAGATGAGCGCAGACTTTTTGCTCATGATTTGGGTGGAATTTAAAATGATTAATGCAGCTTAAAGTAGTTAGGTGATAGGAATTTTCTAAAACATTTTATCTGTATCTAATAAGCCCTCTCGGGGATACAAGAGCTTATGATGCATATTAGGAAATTTAGAATCAGTTTATTAAAAACACATTTCCACTTTATTGGTGTTCTTCCATTGTATCTAAAGGCTTCCAGGTATTTACCATCTAGTGAAGCCAGTCCATAGAGAATAGAATCATATAAACACCTATATCAGAGAGGCCCAGCCTTTTTTTGTAGATGTGGGAGTTGCAGCTGACAAAGGGTGAAATGAATCCAAGATATGTTGTAGCTGAAGTTCAGAAAATCCTTCACAGAAACTTAAATATCTTAAAGTGAATTTGTCTAGAGAGGAGCTCTTAAGGAGTATTCTGTAAAATTTTAAATGTAAAAAAAAGCATTTGAATCAGACAGTAGCATCAAATTAAGCCTTTTAAGTGGCTTTGTGATAAGGTAACTCTAAAAATATTGAAACTAGCTGTTTATTCAAATTTTCTAGAGAAGGGAAATTCAGATTTGCCTAAAATTCAATTAAGGACTTTTCCTAGTTTTTGACTGACTTTGTAGTGGTAGAGAAATCAGTGTGAATGACAGTAATAAATCCTTTTCTGTGTTCATAGTGCAAATTTAAAGTGGTACACTTGGTGCTTCAGATCCCTGGTAAATCAGCTTCTGCAAAGTCACCATTGCCAGCATTCAAAGCCAAGCCCCTGTAGGGTGGAAAATCAGTGCAGTGGTGTCTCAATTCCCCCGGGGTGGGCTCTCCAGGTGATGGATGGGAACAGGCTGCAGGTACTGAGACACTCAGTCCTGCTCGGGATGAGTCAGTCTGGCGCTGCTGTGAGCAGCGATGATACCAGCTCTGCTGATAGCTGGGGAGCTCTGATTCAGCATTGTCACTGACCTCTCTGTGCACCATTTTTTCCTGCTGTGTCCTTCTGCAGCCTAATTTACAGGGGAAGAGGGACTATGGGCAGTAAGGTGGCAAGTTAAGCATTTGTGAATCCAGTTTGTTGAATATCTGTCATGTTTGTTGTGCGTTTCTGACCTGCCAGGTATCATTTCACTGAATTTCTTTGAGGAATTGATTTTACTAAGTTACAGAAGCCAAAGTTTTAAAGTTGGAGGATAAAAAGCATGCATATAATGAATAGCTATTCCACAGAAGTTTAAACATTTATCAGTCTCTGGACTCATGTACGAGTTCTATACCTATAGAAGAAACTCTTTCCCGGGATAAAGTCATGATGGAGTTGCTGCATTTTATGCTGGTCAGTAGATTTAGAGTATTTGAGTGAACTCTTCCCGTAGCAGGAGTTTAACTGGTACTTATCCACAGCCATTGCAGGGATGCTGGCACAAATCTGTAGCCTTGACATAGCCTGAAACTGTGTTCACCTCCGTTCTTCCAGCCAGTCTCCTCCTCCTCACAAGGACTCACTTTAATGTGGCTATAAATTTTTTAAAGGAACATTCTGAACTGAATGCCACAGCAAATAAACCATTGTGATAGAACACAGAGATGCTTCGTTTCTCAAGGAATGGTGAAAAAATAGAATAATTTCTTCTTTGTTAATATGTGCTCTATGCTCAAAACAGGGAAAACAACTGATATGTTTAGCTTTTCAATTTTACTGCTGGGTACATTAGGAAAGACCAGGACAGAATTGGCAAGGTGGCACAATCCCTGTTGTTGATCCTCCTTATTTCAGGCTTCACTGTCTCAGGGAAGCAGCAACGTGCTGCCCACCTGTCTGTTTGAGGGGGTGTTCAGCCTCTGCTGTGTTGGCTGCCCAGGTGGCAGTGCAGGGTGTGTGCAGAGTCAGCTGTGCAGGCAGACACTGGGATGTGACAGTGAAGTCTCAAATTCTTCTGGACCTGTCATAACACGGATGGATGTTTATAGATAGGATAAACAGAAAATTTAAACTCTTTGGGGGAAGGGCAGGGCAAGAGGGACAGGCTGTGAATACTTACTTGAGGAAGTACTCTCCTGATTATTCAAAGCACAGAAATAACAAATTTCAGGTAATTCCTTCTTAGTTGCTATTTGTTTGGTGTTCAGTGGCCTGCTTTAGGCATAGCATATGTTTGGCAGATAACCCTATGCAGAACAGAATTTTTCTACACTTTAAATTCAAGGTCACGGAGGTGTTTGTTTGTTTCTAAAGATTTATTGAAAGGCCGTCCACTCTTTAGGCAGAGATATTTCTACACCTTTTTCTGCTGTCAAACTGTGTGATTCTAAATGTCTCCTTGAAACACACACTGCCTATTTCTTTGTAGGTACAGATACTTTTAAAAGCTGTCTTAAAATAGGTGCAGATTGAAGAAATTGTCTGCCATCAGATGAGTAAGACTTGGCGGGGCTTCTCTCTTCCTTTCATCTACATATGCACACCTCTACAGACATAAAAAATATCCTTTTTCAAACCTGCAAGGATCTACTGCTACTCTCAAAAATGCCTGGCTGGTGTGGGGCAGTTGTGACTCTCCATAGCAGTGTAGGGTATCATGTGTGTACTTGTGCGTCTGGTGGGAATGTCTGTGCAGGCAGACTGAAGAAGAAAGGCTGAACCAAAACTAATCCCTGTTAATCTCCTGCTATGCTGGACAGAAAGATGTTGAGGTTTGATTTCTGATCCTTGCCTATGAAGTTACAGGAACTAGAATATGCTGGCTTGAAGAAGAGTGGTGAATCCATAGGAGTAGAAACAATATGCCCCATACTAGACTCATATTCCCAGCTCCAAATGCTCCTTTTCTTTGCATTCCAGCATCCCAGATGGCAGATCTCCTTAGCACAGTTTAAAATTTTCAGCTTACTGAAACTGGTTTATTTTTTTTTTTTGTCTTCTTTTCACCATCTTGTCACTTAAGACCCCTTCATTTAATGAGTATCTACAGGGTCATGTCGGGGAATGAGCTGACAGGATGAATGACAGTGTACATGGGCAGGGTGAGAGATTCCACTTCAGTTTGCAACCTTGTTGGCACACAGTCCACAGCATCTCTAATAAAAAGCAGTCATAGCTCTCCAGATTTTTCAATTATTGTTTTAATTTCTCTGCTCTGTGCACTACTTTATCACAGCATGGGATGTTACTCTGATTATTTTTGTTGTAGCATTTTAATAATAAAAACCAATGCCTTAAATTCTCTTCTGTAGAACAGTTAAAACAGCCAAAGGGAGAAAGCTTACCCATCATGGACTTTGACTTTTTCCTGGTCATCTGGATTCAAACAGAACAAGCAGTCATTTCAGGTGTTCTAATACCAGCCAATCTATGACCATTTTCCTCAGATAAAAGGTTTGTAATTTTTTACTCTAGAGAAATCATTAGTGATTTCATCAAATCTAATGAAAAGCAGGCATTTATTTTAACTGAGTAGTGATTTAGCTGTACCCTACAAACATAGGCATAGCTACTGCAATTTAGTTTCAGGAGCACTTGAGGCTGAGGTCAGTGGTGTCCTGCATTATTTCTTGGAAAGTCAGCAGTGTGTGCAACCTCTTTTACTTAAAAGCCTCAAGGCTCGTCTCTCACAAGTAAGAGTTATTTAGTCTTAGTCTAATTATATTCTTCCAAAAATTTCCCTCATATTTCCAATTAATTATCATCTTCACTTTCTCTTCTGATGGACTGTCACGTCGTGTTGCTTCTGTGAAATGCCTGATAGCCCCTTTGGATGCAAGACTCTGTATTTTGCTTAGGAACGAAGCCTTGCTGTGGATAAAGGGTCACATCCACCACCAGCATGTGTCAGTGTGATGTGCTGATTATAGGGAAGGTATTTTAAATATAGCAGTGGTGAAACTGAGCCTAAATATTCATTAGGGTATGAAATGAGGTGTGAGTTTTCCTTCCTTTCACTGTATTATCTGTGGTATTGTGCACTCTGAAAGCTGTGTTCTTATACCTTAATCCTTGTGCCCAGTGTCTTCCCTCACTGATGGGAGGGAAAAGCAGGGAAAAACCTTCCATGGTAAGGTGATGATACCAGCACATATATTGCTTACAAAATTAAAAAAGGGGGTTGGATACATTACTAAAATGCCTATCTGCAATTCAGCTATACTGATGTTGCCAAGATTCCTGTTGTCGGCTGCTGTTGAAATGGAAACTTTAAAAAAGTCAATAAGAAGTGTGCTTTCATTCTTTAGAGAAATGGGTAAAACACTTCTGTTTAAAACAATAAATAAATCAGAAGTTTGATATTCTAGCTATTTAAAAATCCTTCAGAATGGAGCTTTGTAAGAGACATTAGATAGATTTTAAGGAATATTACAAATATTTTCCTTGCCATTTGGTTTATGACCAAAGCTTCTTCCAAAGGATTACAAAATATGAGTGATGGAGATGATCAAAGACCTGGATGCTGGAAACTCTGTGTAGCTTTAGGAAATTACTTCACAGAATCAATATCACATTGTGTAGAAAATGTGCTGGAAAGTGAGTCACCATCTTGAATTTCAAATGTAGGAAGAGTAAATTATAAAAACAGAGTATATAATAGATGTATCATTTTTTCTACAAACCACAACTCGAGGTGCACATCCTTTCAAGATGCTGATATATTAAATAGGTATCATTTCTTTTCGTATTAGTGCAATCCTGAGCAATACTTTGTGACATAAGTATAAATTTAGTTGAAAGAATGAGTGGAGAAGAGAGGTTGTAGTGGGAGATACTCTTTTCACTGTCTTTCACCTGCATATTGATAAGCTGGCTTTAAGGTATGTTTCCTGTTTGTTTGCAATTGCAAATTCTTACTAAATTGCAGTAGAACATCTTGTCTGCATTTTATAAATTCACAGCCACTCTACTTAAATACAGTTCTCACCCACACAGAGTTTCATTTGCACAAAAGTCATAGCAGCAGAATATCAGCAATTCCCACGGAAATGACAGCCTAAGCCTTTAGTTCATAATATTGAAAAATTTCCCTAACTTGCAACGTTTCCTGAGGGAATGTCAGAGTTGGCATACATTTCTGCTGCTTTTCTCTAATTTTTAACCTCTTATTACAAATGAAAGCTTGTAGGGCTTTTTAACAGGTGGTTTTTGCCTGGGAGTACATGACAGAAGTAGAAAGCCAGAGAACTGTGATAAAAATTAAACTCAGCAAATCTGACTAGTTCTAGTGAGAATGCAGCAGGGAGTTACAAATCCTCAGTGAAAAGAGCTAAAGATTGCTTAATTAAACAGGGTTGCAGAATTAGATTTAACTTTAAACTTGAAATTTAAATGAATTTCTTTGGTGAGGAAACAGTGACTTGAATGTCTTCCTAGAATTTAAATCAAAGTAGTTGCTTATTTCACACAGAAGATTTCAAAATCCTGGAGAATAGGCTTTTATCACCATATTTATAAATTATCTAAAAAGAAATATTAACTGATGATTAGAGACTGTAACCCAAGATAAAAACCCCAAAGAAAAGGAATTAACATCTTTTTGGGTTGTGAGTACTCAGTCACTGCACTGATTTGAACAGGCAATATTTAACATACATCAGGTTTTCAAAACCTTGTGTAACAGCAGGTTTCACAGAAGATCTTGAAGACCCTTGGTATCTGTGACCAAGGATTTATAAACACCAGTTAAAAGCAGTGGAAATACTATTAGGAAAGCAGGTAGAGATAAATTACCCTTGATGAAAGGTTTTGGGCAAGTATCTGAAAATAAATTTGGTGTTTCTCATCCAACGGGTTGCATTTATGATTTGTTGTTTCCTTTGCAACTCAGAAGCTGTAGATTCCCCTGCAAATGATATTTCTAAGTGTTACCTTTTACCTTATCTGGTAGACTTTTGAAATTGATCAAATGGCATTAATTGAACTTGAGGAATAACCCATTGACTTTACGGTTAACCTCCAGAAGTTGTATTGTGGGTACAAGGTAGGCAGAATTAATTCAGCTTTGAGTATCTTGCCACTGTCACCTGAACATTTTTGACAATTTCCACCTGTCCAAATTTTTATTAATGTAAATCTCTGCCTCGTTTTCATCAAAGACTGTGACAAAAAGTTTTAAGGCATTGGGCTTCATGGTTTCAGAGGTCCTTGGCACAGATCTTCCAGCAAAGGGCCCTGAGGCACTTTATCTGAAAATGCAAAAGTGATGCTGACTGGGGATGTGGCAAGGCCAAGGTGCCTTAGGGAAATGATGGTTCAGTGCTTCAGCAGGACAGCTTCCCTTGGATGATGCCAATTAAGCTGTAGCTGTCATTTAAAGTTGCTGTCTTCTGGATCGCACCTCCTGTGCACAAGCAGGAATCAATCAGTCTCTGGTGCTGTGTTATAAATAAAAATGAAGGTTTGTGGTTTTGTAAATGTACAAAAACAGTCCCCAAAATCCAAAACAACACGTACCCAAACGTTGCTCGTTTCCAATAGTGGCAATTATTTCTTGGGCTCTTTCGGGGAGTATTGAAGTCTGTCATCTCAGAAGTTTCATGTACCAGATGAATTAAACTAAAGACACCACTTAAAAAAAATTCACAGCCTTATAAAGGTATTTAAGTTCAGGCAGTATTATATCCATAAACAAGCATGTAAAAAGCTATAGTGTAATCAGGTTTATTGTTTCATAATAGGTTTATACAAATTATGAATACCACAGTTTTATTAATTGGACTTTTAATTATCTGCTATAGTGAAGAGTGATGTAAAATTACTAATAGCTCTGCTAATTAATATGGGGATTCAATGGTTGTTAATTAAGGGCAAATGGGACAGGGCTAACACAATCCCCTTTTGACTGTGATGAATAAAAAGTCAAACCAATAGCTTATTTCCAAATTAACATGATTGATAAAAAGTCAACTCTGAGCACAAGTCATTCATCCTAAGGGAGCTGCAATTTTAGCGTTTAGATGATACAAAAAAGGAGAACATGTCTATGGGCCTTGAAATAAAAGGAAAAGCTGCAAAAAGCTTCAAAGGGCTAAACTACAGATTTGAAAACTTGCTTTTAAATATGTAACTTTGTGCACAGTGAGGTTTTTCAGATCACTTTCATTTCTCACAGATTTAAATAAAGTTGACACATGAATGACTAGCCATCTGTAATGTATTCCAGGAAAATTATCATTATTTGACTTTCCTTTCTGTTTATCAGACATTCTGAACAGTACTTTACATACTTAAAAAAAAAAAAGGCAGTGTTGAGGGGAGAGAAGCAGCACCTTGCCAGCAGCTGGTTTATCAGCCTGTCTCTGATCATTGCAGTCTATCCCCTTCTGAGTGCTGTCTGCTCATTACTTGCTCTCCTGCGTGTGGCTAAACAGCTGAAACTTGTGTTCAAAATCTTCAGGAAGTCAAATCTCGTTGTGTATTTATCTAGAAAAAAAGACAGAATCCAGAGTGTTTGGTGCTCTGCTTATGTGACCCAGATATTGTGGGATGGATGGAGAGTTTTCATGTAGTATGTGAGGTCTGGAGTTTGATTTCCCCTTTGCTGAAGGAGGTTAAAGCTTGCATTTCCCATGATGAACAACCACCAAGGTAAAGACTGCTTTGTTTTGGGGTTGTTTCTGCTTGTTCTGCCTCAGAAGTGTTGTGTAACAGGAGCAGTGAGAACCTAGGACAAGAAGTCAGATGTATAAATATGGTTTCATGAGCAAATATTTAAGGCAAGTTTGAGCCTATTAGGAAAAACAAAAATTCAAAACATTGAAAGCTATAATTGAAACATGCTGGAACTAGAGGAAAAACAGGAAAACATTTTGATCTTTATGAGACAGAGATGTATGTATGCTGTTTGACATAGAGTGAGCATAATTTGCATAGCTGAATATGAATTTAAGAATTTGGGATTGGAAGGAATCTCCAGAAACCATATTGCTTGGTCCTCTTCTATCACAGGCAATTATTTCACATAAAATTTTCACAATCTATCACGTTCCAAATTAAAAGAAGCATCTTTTTCTACCTTTGGATGCTGATTCTGTGCTTTGGTTCTCTGATGGTTAGAAGCCTCCTAATCCCTAGGCTAAATTTATTTGTGACTGGTTTATTTTGATTTTGTTCATGACCATTTGTTTCTGTTCCAGCTCTGATTTTTAGCTTGATTTTCCCCCTCGAACAAATATTTTTATCTACAGGCTTTTTTTGACTTTCCAAACAAGGCAATTCATATTGGGCTCCTTTTATTTGATAGTATGGCCCTCCCTAATTCCTGTGTTATACTTCTCTGAGTCTTTTCTGACTCCCTTCTGTACACAGCAATCCAGGTAGGGCCTCGTCAGCGCTTTAAGCAGTCCTGGGAGTATTTTTTAAATCTCTTTGTGAAATGAACTGATTGATGTATCCTACCTGTGATCATATTTGCCATTTTTTAAAAGTCTATCCATATGATCCTATATGTCTTTTTCTCCCTCCCCTTTTCAGTGTCCTGCAGCTCAGGTTCATAATTTTTAGTCTTCAGTTACGTACCCTTCACTGCACTGAATTTCATCCTGCCCCTATTACTTTGCTCCTCAGGGTTTTTTCGTGCTTTATAGGTGATATCCCAATCTTTCATGTTGACATTGTCTCCTTTTTTTTTCATTAGGAAATTTCATTTTATTCTTACCTATTTTGATGAATATTATATATGAAAATATTGATGGTTCTACAACTTTCATTTTGATAAGGGTACAGATTTTTTTTTTAATTTAAATATTTGGTAAAATATAACTGTAGGGAGTGGTCTTCCCTATGATTTTTATTTCAGTAATATCATAATAAGTTACATTTCTTAAGTCAATACGTGCTGTGTTATTGTGAAAAGATATTTTTCATGATACAGGGCAGGAACTATGTCATGTGCAGTTTGTTTTTTTGAATGTTTAGCTTTTATTACTGCCAATACATAACAGTACGTATATGAAAAGCTATATTAGCAATAACATTTTCTTTAATTAATTTTTCCATGAATTAATTCCTATTAGA
The DNA here is from genome assembly GCA_013397055.1 of Pachycephala philippinensis. Lineage (NCBI taxonomy): Eukaryota > Metazoa > Chordata > Aves > Passeriformes > Pachycephala > Pachycephala philippinensis. Next base: position 256,346 of record VWZT01001193.1, read on the forward strand.
AATTCATTCTTACTACACTGTATTATGTTGTGATGCACTTTGGTGAAATTAACTCGAAGAGCTGCTCTTTGCAATTTTAATATTCCGCTGGGTTTTCCATTCTAGAAAACTCATTATTATACATGTACAAAGCTGAAAAGAAACAAGAGAGAGGCATATTGTGTGAATAACAGTCAGGGAAAAGAGACAGCTGGCATGATAATTTTCTAATAAAGCTTAGAAAAGGCTGCTGTGTCTTGAAAAAAATGAAAGAGTTTTAATTTGAGTATTCCTTTTGTTTGGATTTGCTTTGTACTAAAAAGTTCTGAATCCTATTCACACCTTTTATGAATATTAACTGAAAAACAAATATATCTTGTCAAGCCCTTCTACTTGGTAGGTGCAAAAGAATCAGTGGTGTGTATCCAGCGGGGGATGGTATTTCTTGTTCTTCTTATCCACTTATTCTCCTCCAACCAGACTGTGCAGTTTGGATCTTGATAAATAGAGATTTTTCTGAATCATGGACAACTTATTAACACATGGAGCCTTTAACTATCGGTGTGCCAAACTGCAGCCTCTAAGAAATGCTTGCACCTTTCTTAATTCCTATCACGTTTAAGATCCTGACCTTTGGAGGCTGTGCCTAAAAGCCCACAAGTGGGAGGCTAGGAAGATTCCAGACAACAGTCATAGAAATTAAACATTTCACTTCTGACCTTTGAAGTCATTCAAATCTTGTTATTTGTAAGTAAAGCTTTAATTTTTTTCAGATATGACATTTTTAAAGACTACGTGCTACTTTCTTACAGAATTTAAACCAGATTATTTTTAAAAATGTACTAAGTATTTACATTTAATTAGAAAACTCAAACACACAGCTTAGAGAGGCAAATTAAGGTGAAATTTAAATTAGTATGAGGGAGAGAAGTTAATCCCTTAAAGTGAAAATTGAAACACCAAATTCTGTGCTTGCTGCTACCTTTCAGCAGTGGATGGACAAGACATCAGGTAGCCTTCCCTAATCTGCATTTCTGACTGGTTCCTTGCATTTTGTAAGGCTTCTAGAAATGTAACAAATGCAGTTTTGAACACATTATTACAACAGTGTTTTAAAAATGTATTAGTCCTGTAAAATATTTTCTGTTATTCCTTGGCTTGGTGTATTGTTCTAATGTGTTGCCCTGATATTAGATTATCCTAGCTCGTCTCTATTTCCATCCATTCATCCTTTTTATACAATATAATGTTATTTGCATTAATGAAGTTACTGCTAATTTATGTCACAGTGAGAAAGGAATCAGGCTTGTTATATCTGGTATCACAGTTCATGAGAGAATCAGTTAATTGCATTCCATTAGTAATTAACATAGAGGAATATGAAATACTAATGTTTTGTAAACTGTACATGTAATAGCCCTTATTCTCAGTAACCACAGGGCTGCAGGTGGCAGAGAAACAAAGGTCTCCACCTAGAGATGGGACATTTGCTGCTCTTAAATGAAAACCACTGACAATAGTTTTTTGAAACCACAGTATATAGTCATGGACCATGTGCCACTGATACCAAACTGGAGACATTTGTCTGACATTTAGTTTAATTATTAAACAAATTATTAATTGGTCCCTTTTTTCCTATGTAGGTTGGGGTTGGTTAATTTAATTTTTTTAAATTTTTGTCAGCTTTTTCAGTACTTGAAACATTTTAACTCATTTATTTGCTCAACCTTGTCTGGTGAACCATGTGTATCACAGTGGGCTGCTGTCACTGGCTTCAGGTTCTCAGAACCCTACCTGGACCCAGGGTTGTTTCATCAGGTTCAGTGCTACAGGTGGGAGGATATAGCAAAAGGGTCAATTTTAACTATGCTCCTGCTCCACTGGAGGCAGAGATTGAGTGACCCAGCAGGAAGATATCCTCATGATAAAGTCAAGGCAGTTCAGGTTAAGAAATCTTTCAATTTAAATTAAACAGTATGGGCTCTGTTCTCTGTTAGGAGGGTTTGGAAGCTCCCTGCTAAGAGCCAAAAACCACAGGTACATGAGGTAAAGAAACACTGGGGCTTTTTTCCCCACTTCTTGGTCTGTAGAAGTGGTGCATACAGTTTCCTCGTGTAGACAAAGAACTTTTCTTTACATTTCTAAATGCCATTCACATGTATTTTAAATTTGTTTAGCCACATCTATTCCTTCATTTCGTTCAGTCTACTGGCACAAAGATTTTAATTGGGCTGTGGTGATACCAGGTTTTATGGCATTGTGAAAGACTTGAGTTTCATGTGGAAGAGCACTGGGAGTTTGAACAGAAGTCTGCTAATGGGATGGCTTTGCTGTTTAGAAAGCCATGCCTGGATGACTGTCTTCAAAAGACCTTTTTTTGCATGCTGATTGTTTCAGTAGTCTTTATCCATGAACATACTTTGTGGCTGGGCTTGGAGAGGTATTTCTTCCATTCATTGGGTGTTGAGGTGTCTCGCTCAGCCCTAGGTCGATTCCCATATCCATCCTTTTTCTTGGTCTTTCCTTGTCAGCCATTTCCTCATTGCTGCACAAAACAAATCCCCAGACATTTTGTGTGCATTGCAAACTGATGCACTTAATAGATGACTCTTTTATTTTAAAATACAGTGTATACGGTGTCGCTGTGAAATGGAAAGTGTTTTACAAAATCAGTGAGCAATTAAATTTCAGTTCTTTCCTGGTGGGGGACTATGTAGAAGTCTTTTGAATGTCAGAACACATCTAAAAAAAAAAAAAAAATCAGCAGCTTCTAGAAGGATCCAGTCCACTTGATCAAGATGTAACAAATTAAGCCATTAGTCCCAGTTTCATTTCCTGGTGTGTTTCTGTTTCCTGGCATTGTGTCATCTCCCATTAATAGGTCTGATGAACTCCTTATGTGTGCAGGCTGAGACCACAGTAGGTATCAAAGTGTTCACTGCCAGAGCTGGTTCTGGAATCATTTGGGTTTTTACTACCATTTTCATTACATTAGAGCAATGAGGGATCTTGGCTGTTGCAGACTTGAAATATGGGGGACTCAGAGCTTTCCTCTTCAGGATTTCTCATCTGGGAAACACCTTTATGTAAAATAAGTATAAGATCTTCTCTCTGTCCTCCTTCAGTGACAGTGGGTGAGGCTGGGCCAAAAATGAAAAGTCCTGGCTGAATATTGAGTTGTGTTTAACACGTCACAGAAAGCACTTGTAGCTGCAGTAATAGTGCACCCAGTGTATTTCCTCACCACTTCATGGCTTCACTGTTTGCTGCTACTGTAAAATCCGGGTGTGAAGTGTGTGTTTAAACAGTGTTTCTTTATTTTCCCCAACTAATTTTAGTCTTCGACTTTGAATGACAGTTTATTTGTAAATTAGGAATAAGTGTGAGTAGGAAGGAATGGATAGCCCAGGTGATAGGTAACAGATACAGAGCCTTTCATTTGTAGCTTGCCAGTTCAAATTTGGCTCGGGTCTGTATTGACAGAAATTCATTATCATCTGATGGTTGTTTGGGAGTCTGTGTGAAAGGAACTGATGGTATTCACATTCAAAAAAACAACAACAAAAAACAAAACCTGTCACAATTACATTCTTTTTGGCAGCTTCTGTGAGCGTGAGGATGAACTTCCCTCTGACATCTTAAAGCAGCCTTTCCAGATAAGGCTTCAGGCGAATTGGCAGGACAATGTGGAAATTTGCAGACACTGTCCAAGTTTTATCTATCCTTTGTCTAATCAAGGGATCCTAAGCCTGTAAATGATGAGAAACAGAAGTGGCTTCTGTGTGGCCTCTATCTTTTGCTCTTTCAGGTGCCCAATATGCAATTGCTGCCCTCTGATTACCAGAGAATACCAAGCATCCCCAGCAGCTGAAAAGAGATAATTTGGATGAGCCACTCTAGCTTTAAAAATATTCATCTGAGAGATTTGCCCTTGGGCAAATGTAAGTCTGCCAGACAGTCAGAAATATAATGGAGTAATTTTTGTCCCTTAGCCTTGTCTGCAGTTTGGCAAAATTAACTGCTAAATGCCAACAAACTGCCAAAATCTTGTAGCAAAGGTAGAGACCAAATCTCTCAGCAGAGCGTTTTCTGAGTGTGGTGATATTTAACTTAATTGGGAAAGTGCAGTATGTCAATATGAACTTTTCCCACTCCCCTATCTGTCTCTTTCTGAGGCAGTCATACCATTTCATTTTAGCAATACAGAAACCTTCAACCACCAAAGGATGTGCCAGCCAAAAACCATCACTGCCAACAATTATATGCTAGATGTGTGTGGGCAATAACATATGCACTTAAAAGGACTGAAAAAGAAGGTATGCGTGGTTCTTAGCATTTTATCTTGTCTTGAGTTTCAGTGTCTCCCTAAAATTAGAATTAATTCCAAACAGCAAAAAGTCTCTGGAAACAGAACATGTAGGAGCCCTGTGATGAGACAGGAGATTTTCAGAGCACAGTTTTCTTTAACGAGGCAAAGCATAAGCAGAGCTGTCTTCATTACTCTTTTAAATAATTAATGCTTTGAGTATATTTCAGGCATTGATTATCTGACCAGTTGTTAATGGACAAAGCTAGAGTACCTTATGGAATTTTTTTTTATTTCTACTTGAAATCTCTAATAACCTGAGCATATGTTGATACACACGTAGGTACAAGAAGTAGGATTTTAGTGGTGACTGGAGTGTGACATGACTCATCTCCAACATATAAAAAATAGGCAAGATGTATTATAAAGGCAGACTTAATGTAAAAAAAAAAAATAGCAAGTGTGCAGGATACTTTTATGCATGTACAGGAATGAAAGCGAGTAGATTCAAGAGGTCCTTGATCTACTGGGGCATTTTCTGTTGTATTTCTAAATATATTTCACTGTTGGTCCAGCATTAACTGGATTCCCTTCTGTCTGCTGAAAGTCAAATTCAGGCCAACTTATATTTTTGGTCATTCAAGATCTAGTTAAGATATATTTTAAATACCTCCCATTTCAGACTTAGATGATTAGACAGTCACCCTTTAAATTAGTACTGGGGTCAGGATAGGAGGAACGAAATAACATAGGCCCAGTTTGTACTTTATGCAAACAAAAACACTTATTCTTATCTACACCTGTACGATTCTTAGTGTGGCTTTTGTGGCTCAGATGACTGTCCCATTTTATGGAACTATTATGTATTATACCTGATGAAGGAGGTGGACTGATGACTTGGAATTACTCATAGAAAGAATGTAAATTTGTCCATGTGTGCCTTGTCTTTCTCTTCTGAGTATTCAAAAAGTCATTCTCTGGGCTGAGCTGGGGTATGATATATATTTATTAAAGCCAAAGGATGCTCTGTGGAGTACTGTGTATGTTTTTTACCATCTATTTTCATAAAAAGGTGACTACCCTTGGCACAGGTACAGAGAAGGTCAGGGAAGGAAAGAGCAATCATACAGAAGAGCTTTTCTGTTTATTCCAGTAAAGTGAAGTCAGAGAGAGGGTAAAATTTACCCTAGTAATATATTTTAGGATTGATATCCAAGAGGAAAAGTTGGCATTAAACTAAAACCACATGGGTAACACTGTCAGTGAATAAATTTAGACTGGAAATTAGAAGAAGATTTCTGAATACCAGAGAAGAGAGGTTTTGAAATAGCTTTCCAATAACAGAAGAAATAATCCTTCCTCATATTTTGAGACAATTATGAAATGACATAAATAATGCGTCACCTTTAGTCATTAAAAACTTAATGAGTCAAGAGCTATTTCTAGTCTAGGCCCAAGACAGGAGAAGGAGATATTCTTACTCCTGAATTCTTACTCCTATCTTCTGGATGAACAGCTTAATCAACAGGTGGATGTTTCTTGTATGGGTCTTTCACACCAGAATAATCATCCTGGGAAAAGAGTTTGAGATCTTGTTACAAGAAAGGTTCCTGACAGCCTCAGTTGTTCTGTGGGCAGAGGCAGCATTTGCTATCTTGTTCTGGCTGTGCCTGTGCTCAAGTTCCCCAGCTCAGAGCTTGGGAGCAGGTTTCCTTCAGGAGCATCACGGGTTCTGGCACCTGAGCCTCTGGGGTGCTGCAGGAGCTGTTGGCCACTTGTTTGTTGCTGTGTGAGAGGTGTAGGCATGGCCATTCTGTCTGTATTTCCTTCTCCCTCTGGCATTGTAATCAAACATAGATATTCTGTAAAAATAACACACTATTTGCCTGGGTTTAGCTCTGGTTTTAATGCCAGGGTAATTTTTAGCTACAAGCATAGTACAGAATCCAAATTAATAATCAGCATTCAAATGCTATGTAATTATCTATCATGTTTAAAGGTTTAGCTTGTGCTGTCGATGGTTTTACATTTTTAAATGTGATGTTTTTCGTGCTCGGTTATTTCTGCTTCCCCAATTTTTTTTTTTGGATGCTGCTAGTATATACAAAATGGAGATTTTACTTTTACATTTGCTTTATTCTTGTTGATTCATCTTTTCAAAAGTAAAGTCAACCTTTGGAACTTATAGAGCTATGGCAGAGATTAATAAAATTCATGTAGTGCTTACTATTGCAGCTATAATTAAAGCCAAATTATATTCAGGTTGTGTCTATGTATTGTGGTTTGAGAGAATCACTATGCCAAAGACTTTACAAATTATGCAATTTGTTCTGTTACTAGTAAAACTGCAGCTACAAATACATTCCTTGAGCATTTGACTTTTAATCCTAGTCTATTAAGAGGTTTGTTAGCATCATGCCTGAGTAACACTGAGCACCAGTCACACAACAGAGTTATTGATAAACGTCTAAACCTGTAAATAAAATGTGCCTGCTGTTCTACTCTGCTGGCTTTGATTGGAGACGCAACATTTCCCCAGATGTTTCACTCACTCACAACAAGCTCACCAGCATTCCTTTGTGGACAACTAACAATAAATGTTTGAAAATAGCTCTAGCAAAATGTCAGTGCTATCACAGTCACAGTGTTCATCAGAAAACTAATGTTTATGTGTGTGTCGCTTTATGCAAAACTAATTTTAAGCAATGGATCTGATCAGTGATCTTTTTATTACCTAGATCTTTTTCATCAGGGTTGCACATGATGCTTAACTGGAAAACAGTAAGTTCTGGTTTGCTCCAGGCTTCACCTGGTTCCTGATCAACACAAGCCCTGCTGCAAGTGCTGATGGTGTGGGCATCTCTCACACAGAGCTCTGCCAGCTGAGCAGGGCAGGGTTTGCCCAGTGCCCAGCCCCGTGAGAGGAGAGGGGCAGAGATGCCAGTCTGCACTGCAGGTCTCTCTCCCTGCTGGGACCTTGCCCGGGTGACACATCCCCAGCTGCAAGTGGAGAGCCCTGGGGCTCCCTCTGGCTCCGTGGCTTTCTTTGCTGCCAAAGGTGAGCACTTGTCTCAGTGCCAGCGCAGATGGCTGAAGGAGAATCAGCTTACTTGTCTGTGGTTTGTGCATTTGATTATATATTCTAGCTTGATGAAGTTCTGTAATTCTTCTGTTGGAATGTAGTTAGCCAAAAGTATTGAATTAATTTTGTTTAGTTTTGTACTGACCACAAGGTCACAGCAAGATGTTAGCTGAATGGGTTCTTCCCAGTTGTGGCCAAGTGTGTTACAATTTTGTAGTTAAACAAATCTGAGTAGAGTGAAAGGGAAGATCATTCCTACACTTCCATTCCATGGAGACCCTTTAGTCCTTTGTCCTGCTGGTTTCTATTTTGAAAATAAATTGGAAAAATCTTTTAGAGGAAAGACTTTAGAATATAAAGCCTTTGGGACTTTCCAGTTTGAGAGAGAAGCATAGCTTTATTTGCCTTTAAATAATAAAGTTTATTTTTTTCTGTTTAAGTATTTATAACAAGTGAGACTGGGGTTTACAGTATGCAGTGAAGAATTCCATTTTCCAGAATGTCCCATTACTTTTTAATTGCTTTATGCTTTTAAAAAGTGATAATATAAAATGCTTAATCATTCAGATTAATGAAACAATCAATGTAGCAAACTACTTTCTATGAAGTTTGGTTTATATGTTATATATCTGAGTAGCAGCTGTTTTATCTAAAGAAATGCCCTATACTTGCCCTGAATTTTTACAATCGGGCTTTCCTTGTCTGTTAATGTTTCTGAATTCTTCAGTATCGAAAACACTTTTTCATTGACTGTGTTTTTGGTATTAATCTGGCAGTCTCAAAGCAATTCATTAACTTTAATTAAATTTTTATATTACCTTAAAAAGTGACTTTTGAAAAATGGTATTGGGGGAATACAGGAACCAAGAGGTCATTTCACAAGATTATTACTACCCTGAAGTGCTGCTGAGATTTAGCTTTTGGTTCCTCTACCTTTGGTTTAAATTTAACAGATGAAAAGAGCCAGTTTGAAATGTCAGAAATCAAAATATGTCACCAGAACTAGCAGAGTTCAGAAATACAATAATATATTTTCAATCTTAAAGAGCATTGCAGTGGTTTGATTTTTAAAGAAGCATCATACTGAAATGCCCAAAACAATTAAGATTTTCCAGGATCAGTACCTGAGGTTGTTTTGCTTATAAAGAGATGTGTAAATCTGTTTGGCCAGTGGGCAATTGTTGATAAAAATAAGCCCCAAAATATTGGAAATAAAATAGGTGAATCCTGGCTCCAAGTGATTTCCTCACATAGCAGTGGTGTATAATCACTGGAAAGCAAAAATAAAATTTTGGAGGGGGGTTGCATAGAATGAACTACATTCTGATGCAGAGTAGTTCAGCTTTTTTGGTTAGTCTCTGGCTCAGACTCCTTTCCTGATCTGTGTTGTTTCTCTAGTAGTGAAGTTGGAATCACAGCTCCAGTTTCTCTCTAAAGCCAGTGTCTGTGCAGCAAGCACGAAGCCTGGATAATCACAGGGTATTGCTCATGACTCATCAGTGTTTTAAAGCAAAGGTGATTATTGATGAGATCTTAGTGTTCTTGGCTAGTAATATCCTTAAAGCTTACGTGTTATGCACTTCCCCATCTTCGTGACTAGACCCCAAAATATATTTCTGTTGACAGCTTAAGCCAGGCTCTGATTTACTGTTGCACCCGTGCTATGTGTGTGGGGTTAAGTTTTAAAACCATGTCTCTGATGGATGGTACACAGGAAACCAAATCAGTGTCAGTATGAATGTTGATTTAACCCCCTGAATCACCTGATCCCCACCCTGGACTCCAGAGCAAATTCATAGGCATTGCCTTTCTGAGCTAAGAAATAATTTTGTGACCATTTTAATGCAGATTTCCCATTTTTAAAGGTGGAATGCCCACCTGTATTGCTTTTCTTTTTTCTGCCATGAGAAAGTGACGTGTGCCAGGAGGCACTTGATGTNACCCCTGATCTAAAACCTGCTGCAGTTTTCATCAGTGCTTTTCACACAGAGCATCTCAAACCTTTCTAAACCTCAATCCCCGGGTAGCGAATGAAAGGGCTCTCTGAAAGTCCTCATTTTGTTAATGTTTGTCCTTTTTATTTAAAAAAAAAAAAAAAAGCCAAACAAAACCCACAAAGAAAGAAACAAATAAAACCCCCTAAAACTCAANTATTGGAAATAAAATAGGTGAATCCTGGCTCCAAGTGATTTCCTCACATAGCAGTGGTGTATAATCACTGGAAAGCAAAAATAAAATTTTGGAGGGGGGTTGCATAGAATGAACTACATTCTGATGCAGAGTAGTTCAGCTTTTTTGGTTAGTCTCTGGCTCAGACTCCTTTCCTGATCTGTGTTGTTTCTCTAGTAGTGAAGTTGGAATCACAGCTCCAGTTTCTCTCTAAAGCCAGTGTCTGTGCAGCAAGCACGAAGCCTGGATAATCACAGGGTATTGCTCATGACTCATCAGTGTTTTAAAGCAAAGGTGATTATTGATGAGATCTTAGTGTTCTTGGCTAGTAATATCCTTAAAGCTTACGTGTTATGCACTTCCCCATCTTCGTGACTAGACCCCAAAATATATTTCTGTTGACAGCTTAAGCCAGGCTCTGATTTACTGTTGCACCCGTGCTATGTGTGTGGGGTTAAGTTTTAAAACCATGTCTCTGATGGATGGTACACAGGAAACCAAATCAGTGTCAGTATGAATGTTGATTTAACCCCCTGAATAACCTGATCCCCACCCTGGACTCCAGAGCAAATTCATAGGCATTGCCTTTCTGAGCTAAGAAATAATTTTGTGACCATTTTAATGCAGATTTCCCATTTTTAAAGGTGGAATGCCCACCTGTATTGCTTTTCTTTTTTCTGCCATGAGAAAGTGACGTGTGCCAGGAGGCACTTGATGTGGGGTCACCCCTCTGTCTGATGATTGACATCTGTTTATCTCCTCACTCTTGCTGATCTCGGGTTTTGGTGGATGTGATAAGGTGGGGCACTGTTAACTCCCAGATATACCACATCTCCCTGGCTGTGTGGGCCACGGGCTGCTCACCCCTGATCTAAA
>VWZT01001193.1:266832-424430 GCA_013397055.1 Pachycephala philippinensis
AAAAAGCTGCCTTGATTAGCATTCAGTTCCAAAGGGACCCGGGCCCTGAACGGAACGGGAACAGAGTGATTCAGCCGGCACAGAGCGAGCGCGGCGTGGGGAGGCTTTCGCAGCGCCTGCCTGCAGTAGCGAGAGGAGCCTCGCTGCAGAGAGAACAGATGCATTTCAGAGTCGCCCGCCAAAGGGAGTATATTATGCTCCCTTTTTAAACTTTCCCAAACACACACCATCTGTTTCACACTAGATACTTACAGGGTTTGATCAAATTAGAAGTCATGCTGAAAGGAAAAACTAAGGTTAGCATGGACAGCTTTCTTAAAGCTACAGAAGTCGCAGTTCTGTTGCATTAAAGCCCGAGTATTAACCTCTGTAAACTGGATGAAACGTTGCTCCTTAGTGACGCTGCCAATTGCATTTGTTCGCTTATCCAGTCTCAATCGGAGTAACATTTGCAAAAGCAAAACTGAGAAAATACCCTGTAAAATGACACCAGGAGAAAACAAGAATGGTGGACATGGGGTGGCTGATAAAATTGAGTTAAAAGTACTGAAACAGATGTTGGCTGTTTCAGAATAGCTACCATTAGCTATGCCTGACTGCAGAAACAACCTCTGCAAACATTGGAGCTCAAAAATCTTCTGACACAGGATGGAAGGACCTTGTCCCTAAAGCTGGGCTAGGGAAGTCACCTAGTGATTGTATGACAGTGATACAAATGAAACTGAGACAAATGGAGGAACCAGCATCTTGTGATAGGATAAGAATAGTTTTAGTGGTCAGAAAGGAAGGTTAAAAAAAAAAAAAAAGGATGGAGGCTTATAGATCTCACAGGTTTTGTGCCTGTTTCAGTTCTGAGGCTGTGCTTTGCAAAGATATTTAGTTCTTGGTTCAGCATTGCAAAATGTGGCTTACAAAGCTAAGGGACTGAGGCTCCAGGGAGATTCATCACTTCTGAACACAAAGCTTAGGCTGTTTGGGGTGTGTCTCGGTTTAATAGCTGTGCTTGAGGTTTGGTTTAAGATCTTGGAGCTAAGTGGGAATCTAAAGGAATTTTCCTGCCTGTCCTTAACCCCAGCTCTGTGCTCCCTGGCGGGGCTGGGTGCCAGTTTTACCTTTACTGCAATTTTTATGCACCAACTGCTGGGATGCCATGGACAGTGGATAAACCAGGTGGGCACTACAAAGCTGGGGGAGCCCTGCCCAGCAGTCCTAAATCCTGGGCCTCAGCTGCTGGTAGTGAAATGATGTTCTAAGGTCATCTTCTTGTCCTGAGACAAAACAGTGTGAAACCTGAGATTTGAATGCAGAGAAATCCTTATCAAAAAACTTTGTTTTAGCTGTGTCAAAATTGTTGTAGTTAAATCTGAGACATAGTCACAAAGAACATATGTCACAAATTATCTTGTTTTGTTAAGTGTTGTTTGGCTTATTTGAGACAATTCTAAAATAGAACTATAGACATATAAAACATTTCTAAAATAATGCCAGAATGCCATGGAAAAGGCTGTGTTGTCTTAGAAATGTCTTCATCTTGCAGCATGAAGTAAAGGAATCTTTTTTTTTAACATCCAAGATCCAGTTATTTTAAAAATGTTCATCTTGCTTCAAAGTAAAATCTCTTCTTGTATGGTGGTGCTACAGTTATCTGCCAGATGTGGATAATTATTTAAACAAAACATCCAAACTCTGTAAAGTTCATTCATAACTTCTCAGTGCAACCATTCATTTAATGTCTATTTTAGTAAAATGAGCCCCAGTTTGAGGTGTGCTTTTAAGTCGTAAATATTTGTATAGGCCCTTTGGGCATGAGCAGGACACAATTGGGCAAATTTGGAATAATATTTTGATTTGTTATTTTGTTAGAACATTACCTGCTTCTTTCTCTCTCCCCCCAAAATAGACAGGCACAAGACATCTTACTAGTTTGGGGTTTTCTTTTAATTATATATGTAGAACTTGACATAAAACCGACAGATACAAAGGAGATTGTTCTTCTGTTCACTACCCTTCTGAAACCAGGAGGCATTACAATTTCCCATGTGACATCTTGATTACATTCCTTTGGAAGATAGCATTTTTCTAAAAATTAATTTGCTTTTTAAAGATTATTTCACAAGCCTACACTGACATTCCACATAAGCGGAATGTGATACTGCCAAACCAGATAATCTATACCACAAAGTCTTGACAATATCTGCTCAGAGGACTTTGAAAGCAGAGCTGCGGGGGTTACTCGTGGCCTGTGGGCTAAGGGAATTTAGACTAGCAATGTTGCCAGGATACTCTTTGCTGATTAGGAATTAATTTCAGATCCTCGCTCCCATGATAAATTTTGTACACTTTCACATAGGTATGATCTAGAATATATAAATACTGCAGTGACACGATGGAAAAAGGGATTGGCGAAAGAACTTGCGCGCATCTGTCAAATTTTTATCTTTACCTTGAATTATTTTTGAATTAACCTTTCTTTTAATCTACAAGCTTCTTGCTTGAGGCAAAACAGTCTTTACTTCACAAAACCATCTGCCTAGATTCAAGACTTTCATGTCAATGGACAGACCTAGAATAAGGCACCATGTAGCAATAGCCAATTTGACAGGAGCTTTGACAAATTGGAGATAAATTACATGAACATAAAGAACATACCACTGAGTGCTGAGTGATATACTAATTATATTTTTGTGCTTTATGAGTGAGAGACAGCTAAAACTGAAGGCAAAGTCACAGGCCCACTAGTTGGGAGGTGCATTGAGAGCATTGCATACTTCATCAGACAACCTGGATGTTTGAGTTTAAGGCCTTCAGAAAAAAACCAGGCATTTATCAAGGTAAAATTTGTGCTCAATTTTTGCAGCTCTCAAATAAAGGAAACGAATTGAGAGTAAAGTGGGTTTTCTATCAGGCAGTGGAATCTGCATAAGAAATGAAGTCTAGTCCCATTGTTGATAGTGTTATCACTTTTTTAACACCATTAAAACTAAAATCAGCTAGCTTGTGCAGCAACAAAACTCAGCCTTAAATCTAGTGTAAAGCATGTCAATTATTTTTATGTTTTCCATAGAATCATAGAATATCCTGAGTTGGAAAGGGCCCACAGGGATCCCTGGAGTCCATCTCCTGGCCCTGCACAAGTCAGCCCCAAGAACCCCACCATGTGTCTGAGAGCATTGTCCAAACACTGAATGTCTCAGGAGTGTGTGCTCTAGAATTTCTGGAGGGCAGGGAAGAAAACACAATGTTTGCAATGTTTATGGGTTGTTATCACCGCTAAATAGCAGACAACCCCTCCTACTCTTTCTCCAGAACAAATGTGGCATTAGTGAGATCAAACCCAGCGTGAGATGTCACGGTAGCACTTGGGAATTCAGTAGGACATCAGAAGGAACTGCTAATGGACAGGAAGTGTCTGAACTGAGAAATAAAGGTTGCAGTACAGCTGTAAACAGAGCATATTTATAATATTCACATCATGCATCCTTTCCAGCCGGGCAAGTTTTTTGTTATATTTGTACTGCACCTTGCACAGTGAGGCCTCAGTCTGTAATAGGAGCTTCTAAGTACACATAAATAACAGTGTTTCTGTTGCTCACTGAGCAAATTTAACTAAGAATGCTTTCTTCAGAAATGCAATATGGGGTGAACAGACCATGAAAATTGTCACTGGGCTTTTTTCTATAATCTATCAGGTTTTATGTGCTGTTCCTGTAGTACTGGGTTTCGCTGTAACGTCTCACAGGGGCACTTTTCAAAGATACACCCTGTTTTTATTTGCAATTAGAGCTGTTATCGCTCTCCTTAAATAATGCATTTCATAATTTAAAGCAGACAGGGAAAGCTACACAAACATGAACTTAAGTGTATCTCTACAACACTCCTGCAAGGAAGTTTAAAATTATGATATTGTTGTTACTTTCATTGCTAAATCAATGTACCAAATACAGTAATCAAATTTTAGACAGGGGTTACTAAAGGAGTTTTCACTGGAAATTGCTTGCAGTGTTTGGCATTATGAGTTTGTTTATAATCTACCAAGCAGTTGGCAAACATTAAAGATACACCTATTTTTATGATGTCTTTCAAGTAGAATATTTCTACCAGATCTTTAAATTTCACAAGCCACTGCTATTAACTTAGGAGAAAAGATAATGATGGAGTAAAATGAAAAGAAAATGAACACTCACTCCTAAGTATAGCTGCAGTCAACATGGTATGCAGGTCCTTTTTCAAAGGTTGCTAGGGACAAGGAGTGTTCTTTCACTGTTTTCACAGAGATTTGGATTTTATCCACTGAGAAAAGGTAGAAACTCTTTGTTTAGAAACGTTGCAAGGTCCTGCAAAGGATCAAAGGAGAAAAGAATTAGTTGGAATCCTATCTGTCTCCTGGACACAATGAGGACCTTTGAAAAATCATTACATTCAAATGCCAAAAACTTCTGAGAAAGTGCAACTCTGGATGTAAGTAGTTTGAAGTGCTTCTTACCCGTCTTGATGACAATTCCAGGTATAACCTTCACTTAGAGAGGAGAGAATACAAACAGCAGAATTATTAAAATATGAATAAACTATCAGGGGCTAGACTCTTCATCTGTTCACAAGTGTCTCATCTTTGTTTTAAAGAATTTGCATTTATTTAAATATATGTTTTATAACATATTGATTCAGGGTCAAATTTTGTAATGCTTACTGGAACCTCATTTCCACGCTCAATGTTTAGTCATGTTAAGCAGGATTTTTTTATTTATTTAATTTTTTACTTCAAAAAATATTTGGAGTTTGGCTTGGAACTTTCTTCCTAGGGTTATATGAAATATATCGAACTGATCAGTGTTCCCTTAAGGCAATATTTCAAATACTGTTTTAGAAAGCATCCATAACAGCAGACAGACCACACACATTTCAGTTCACGCAATTTATTGGTTTCCTTCCTTAGTAATTGCCCTTTGGATCTTACAGCTTCAGTGTAAAATCCTAGGGTGCTCTAATAGAGGTCAGTCAGTGATTTCCATAGACTTCAGCTGAGATAGCTTAAGCTATGTTTGCCTGTTTTGCAAACAAATTATATACTGCTCGGTGCATATTTATCTGCACTTACATAAATGGATCAATTAATAGAATAAGACCTCCCAGAATTCCTGTTTCTCAGGAAAATGTATCCTGACTTGCTGAAACATTCCTGCATTCTCAGGAACCAAAACAGTTTAATCAGGCAAATGAGCAAAACTCCCTTCAAGAGTAGGACAAAAGGAGTTGAAACAGAATTTGGGCAAAATTCATACTGAAGTCAGTGAACTTTATTTAACTGCTAAGTAAGGAGGGTGTGGGGAAAGGAGCCTAGGAGTCAATTCCATATGTGACAGAAAAATTTGTGTTTAATTATCATATTCAAATATTGCATTGCTATCAGGTCTAGATTGCAGTGCATGGGAGCGGCAAACACCTGTCTGGCATTTAAGCTTTTTAAAATTACTTCCCTTTCACTCTTTTAAAGTTAATGTGATCACAGTGTTCTTGCTTGCTGTGGCAGCAGCGTTCCCAGGTAGCTCTGCCTTTTGCTGCTGTGGGCTGTACTCAGGAATGAGTCTCTTTCTTTGCCCTTCAACCTGTCACAGAGCTGGGAGCTGCTGTGGCCCCTCATTAGGCAAACCTGGCATCTGCTGGCCCCAGATGCCCACCACTGGGAGGATTTTTTTCTTAAGGTAACATATGGACTTTAGCATCCCTGTGTGCTTCACTTGTTCCTTTCGGTGTCTCTCTACTTCTCCACAAGAAGCTGAAACAGTATTAATGGTATTTTCCCACTGACTTCTTGTCCTGTTTGTCTCATTTTATATGTAACAGTCCACACTTTGTTTACATTGCTTTTTATGAATATATGGAGAGTTCTTTAGTAGTTGGAAATGTTCTAGCAAAAAATACAGGATCTTCATAGTAAACCACACCTGGTAAAGCTTGTTACTCCTCTCTTACAGCATCCTGGGATATTGAATATGGCAAAATAGAGCGCTCTCTTTGTCATAGCACTGCATCAGTTTGTGCTGGATATGAATGCGCCCTAGAGAAAGCAGACACCAGCAGCAGCTGAGAGTAGCTAGGTAGGCATACAGACAAGGCAAATCATAAGAAATTGATGTAAAGGCTGCCCTCCTGATCTAAAAATAGTCTAATATGCTGCTACATTTGTGGAGTGATAGTAGAAGAGTATGGGACATATGTGAAAAGGTATCATTGATTTGTACTGAAACAGGTGAGAGGCAAAATTTTCTAGAATAATTTGTTTGTTGGAAAGTTTTGCTGAGTTCAGACTAATTCCTTTGGAGCTGCCATCACTGCCATTACAGTGCTGTATTTTAACAACTCTCACTTTTGTTACAGCTGCGAACCTTTCATAGTTTCTTTGTCCTTAGGATGTCAGACATGAAAGGGAGGCAGTGTCATGCTGTTCATGAATTCTAGGTGCCTTGATCCTTGATCACTTTGTTAAATCATTAGAGGGAGGTCCCTCTGGGAATTATCAAAAGTCTCTGAAGAGTCACTTACGAAAACGAATGTACCTCTCACATAACATATATCACTTCCAATCCTGTCTCGAGTCTGGCTTCTCTCTGAAATGTTTCTGAATGTTAATCAGTAATCAGGGCACAGATTGGCACATGCTGCTGGGCTTTGAAGCTATTCCTATCGTATGATTTGTCACATCCTTAGTAATACTTTGCATGATTTCCATACATATCCTATTAGACTTTCTTGCTTAAGGACTTTAGATTTCAGCAAAATACTTGACAGCACCCAACTGTTGGACATTCTTGAGAGTTTCACGTTAGCCAAGTACAAGGTGCCACTTGACAGCTCCAATTGACTAGAGGATTGAGAAGTGGGTTATGCTGCTCATCTCTGTTGTAACATCCCTGCTGGAGAGCTTTTCCAAATGTCAGGGCATATCTGTGCTTCCCAGACTGGATGCTGTGAGATTGTACCCCAGCTATTCTTCCCATTTGCTTGACAGGAGACATCCCAATATTATTTGCTGTGTGGAGTTCAGCACAGCTGCTCCCCCCAGGGTGGGCAACTAGTTTTATTATGATGTAAATTTTCTTCTCTCAAAGAAGGGGTGTAAATCACGGGAATGGTTTCTTGTTAGTTGATGTTTCTGTGTAAGCACTGCTTGGCAATAACTAAAACATACCTGTGCTATCAAAACTGTTTTCAGCAAAATCCAAAACATAGCTCCATACTGGCTGCTATGAGAAAAACCTACTCTGTCACAGTCAAAACCAGCATGGTATATTTAAAACTCCTGAAGGAAATGTTTAAATACCTTTAAAAATAGCAAAATCCCTTTCTCTGGTCTAGTTGTAGTCATTCATCCTGGGCAGAATCTCTGCAGGTGGTTTTCCTTTTTGGTTTGGTTGGGGTTTTATTTTTGGTTTGGTTGGAGTTTGTTTTTTTTTTTGCGGGGGAGGAGGTGTTGGGGGTTGTTTGTTTGTTTGAGGATTTTTTTGTTTGTTTTGATTTGGTTTTTTATGGATTTTTTTTGTTGTTGTTCTTTTTTTTTTCGTTTGTTTTTTATGGCTTTAAACTGACAGAAGGTGTGTTTAGACTGGATATTAGGAAGGAATTCTTCACAGGGTGTGCTCTGAGCAACCTGTTTTAGTGCAAGGTGTCACTGCCCATGGCAGGGGGTTTGGAACTAGATGATCTTTAAGGTCCCTTCCAACATAAACCACTCTAACATAACATGTAAGAAATAAGCTGCAATTAAAATATAATTAAGGAAAGAAAAAAACTTCTTGTCCTATTTTCAGCAGTGTATTTTTGAAATTTCAAATTTAATTTTCACATTTGTTTTAGACTTTTGTACCCGTCTTTAATCACATACAAGTGAAGGAACAGTTGAGACTACCAGCTGTAGATTAGTGTTTGTGATGATTCTAACATAACTGAGAAATCAAATTAGTTTTTAGCAAAGTCTAAATTTTAGCAGTTTTTCATTATGTTTACAGCAACTATTTACTCTCACTTCCTGTGTGTATGTATGCATGGGGTTTCAAAATATTTCTAGAACAGAAACTGAACTTTTTGTTATTAATATGACTGCCTGAATGGAATTAAAAATATCTTTATGAAGCAGTGGGGAAGACAGTAAATGTTGATTAGATAGTGTTTGGTTCTTTATAAGATTGGGGTGGTGTAGGGAGGAAAGAGTCAAAATATGAAAATTATATTAATTGCTGTATCTGTTCTCACATCTATCGTGTGTCACTTGTTTATGCCTACTGTCAAAACACCTGGAGAGTTTCTTAACATTTTAATCAATTTTTATTCTGGTCTGCATTTACTGACCACTAAACT
This sequence comes from Pachycephala philippinensis, assembly GCA_013397055.1. Taxonomy (NCBI): domain Eukaryota; kingdom Metazoa; phylum Chordata; class Aves; order Passeriformes; genus Pachycephala; species Pachycephala philippinensis. Next base: position 275,185 of record VWZT01001193.1, read on the forward strand.
GATCTGACCTAGCATATCCTACATTATTCTGCTGCTTTTGCTAGGAAAACCCTCTGATAGGTTCCTCTGTAGTCATCCCCTGCAGGAATGTGAACAAATATTATAGAAAGAGAAAATATAGAAACACTTGCAGTGGGGTTAGCTGAGCTCTTTCTGAGGAGCACAGTTGCTTTATTTTTGTGCTGGGCTAGCCAGAAGCTGAAAAGGGAACGTGTGGTACCATTTCCTATCACAGTTGGATAAGGAGATTGCCTTCCACAGTTGGATAAGAGGCATTTACTGAAGAAATTATTCTGTAAGGAAATAACTAATGGGAAACAGACTTGCAGTGGACATAAGAAATATCTAAAGATGCTCTTGGGAGGAACTTTCAGCTATGCAATGTTAGCAGATACAATTATAGAGGATTGTGAAACCACATCTGCCAACTGAAATAACTGGCACTGAACAAAAGATGATGAGTGAAAGAAAATAACCATTGGCATGGTTGTGAAATGCATTATCTAGTCATTTCCAGCATCTGTAACAGAAAGCACATTCCTGTTTTATTTGTGGTAGCACAAGCAAGGTTCAAATCTGATGGTACAGCCGCGAATGAATTTGTAAAATTCAATATTATAGCTTTACAATATTGTAAGACATCTGAAAATCAGGTGTTTGTATAGTGTCTAGAGTTGCAAGGAGAGAAGATTTGTATACTCTGGAACAGGTTTTCATTTCTCTTTCATTCCCTGGAGTATATATTGGAGAATGATGACTGGTGCACAATTTTATGTCACTGGCTAAATCTGACCTGACCCTGTCAAACCGTCAGGGTCACTTTCTCTACTTGAAGAACCAGTTTCCTCACAAATAAATAAAACAACACAGAAGCCTTCCAATAAGACCTCTACCTATGAGCACAGTAGTTTTCTTTCTGTCATAAATGACATACGGTAGTCAGAGATGAATGAGAGCCCTGGTAATACAGGTCCTCCAGAAATATTTATGGAGAGAGAGAGACCATCCAGAGGTGTGAATGATAGGAAAGCCAACTTAATTTGCTTGCAAATGCAGTGACCTCCGTGGGCAGTTGTACTGGAGCAGCACATGTAAAACAAAAAGAACTGAGGAAGGTCAAATTAGTTCATCAACCAGGCAGTATCTCCAAGAGTGGGACCACTTCCCTGAGTGTTCTACCTGCAAATGAGCCTGTCTTCTGTGAACTACTTGCCACCAGCAGGCTGGCTAAGTCAGGATTTAAACATAATTTATGACATCAGAAGCAAATATGTGCTAAGAAAAACAGGTTCTCTGCCAGGCTAGAGCTTAATCTCATGAGCGTGTCTGTCTTTCACAGAGGAGTGAAACACATGAGCAAGCTTTCCTAAATTACACACTAATCTACTTTTCAGTGACTTTAAAATTTATTACTGAAAGTACAAATAGCTGTCAGCTTGGAACTAATTAAAATGTTAGTATTAACCTAAGGGGTACTGTTGCCCAAGCTTTCAGCAAATGACAAAGCCATAGAAAAAATAAATGGACTTTTTACTGGTACTGTCATAGAATAGAGTTCTCCATGTAAGTGGAATATCTGATGACCTTAGTGAAGGAATGGATTTCTTAGCAACAATTAGAAGTTTGTAGAAGTTAGGTGTGTCATGTAATGTACCGCACTACCTGAACTAATGATGGTCTTCAGAGTGGGACTGGGAATCTGATTCTTCTGATTTATAAAAGCAAATGTAATTTATAATGTGCCATTTCTTACCAGCTGCAGTAGCTGAGGATTGCTACACCCCTGCCTGATAGATATGGAATAGTTATTTCATCTAATGGGCTATATATAAAAATATAACTACACATCAGTTTGTAAAACCAGAGGAATTATTAGGACAGCCCAGTCACCTCTGTGTACACAGCCAGGGGTGCAGGTGTTGTACAGCCTTGACTTTCACACAGAGCTTGTGTTTGTGCATGGCTCGTGGGCAGATCAGAGGCACTTTTCCCTGGCTGGCAGCACAGTGCTTCTGGGGCAGGGATTTTGGGGTGTGGGAATCCCCTGCTCTGAGATAAAAGTGTGCAGGGGCTGAAATTGCAAAGCCATTCTGGTATCCGGCTGCAAACCCACCTCTGGTGTTTCCCAGTGGGGTGGACAGACCATTAGGAACAAATCCGCTCTTTAAACAGTTTCTTGGCCACGTGGTCTGCTTTGCTTTTTCCCTTCTTTCCTTTAATTCCTTAGGTCTAGCTCTTCTACTTTCAAAAGGCTTCCTCCTCCACAGAACTTCATCATTGGGAAGACAGAAATCAGGAGTATGGGAGGAAAACCTTCTGGCTTATTTTCCAGATCAGCAACTGAGCTTAAGGGGAAAACATGATGACTGCTGCAAATCAGAACACGAATCTTGGGGGAGTTTAGCTGAGATTTTACAAACTTGTACAGAGAGGAGCAAATTGTGATGATATGAGAGTTTTTAATCTGGACAGAGTTCATACAACAGTCAAAGGAACATCTGAGTCCAAACATTCAGTGTGGGAAGTTTTGGCTTAAATCATGAGCTTCGTCATAATTTCTGAACTGAAAACCATTCTTAGTGAGTTATGATTCAAAAATCTTGAAAAGAAGCAGCTGTCAATCATATCTTTAATTCAGCTAGTTTTGCAGCTAAGGGAAAACTAGCACAGTACCTTTTAAATCAATTATTGCTTTCATTTGATGATTCGGCCCCATTGGCTGTTCAGTGCTTTTACCTCTGCAATATGTAGCTATCACACTTTACTTATGTTAAACCAATATTTTTATATTTTAATTTTGAAAAGATTAAATGTTTATTCTCTCTTTCTGCCTTGAAGTCATCATGCTTCATTGCTAACATAATTTCTGTGGAGAAAAATGAGTAAAACATAATGGTTTCAGATGGAAACAAAAATGGAGGAACAAATGAAATTCCTAAAATCAAAGGACTTGCAAAAAATTTATCCAAGAAAACAGAAAAATCTGGGGTTTATATAGAGAAGCATTTTAACTAAAATCCTTCTCAAAGTTCTCCATTAAGAGTGAGTCTTAAATTTCATGTACTAACTGCCTGGCTGCATGTGGCAAAAAAAGTAATTGGGTAATAACTTATGAGAAGCTGCGATGTATTTGAGAAAACAAGTCAGTCCTTGTTGGTTTGAGGGGCACTGTGAACAAAGTGAAAGTTCTACATTTTGTCTGGAAAGATGGGCAGTTGAACTTCACTTTCAACTATTGTATTATTACCACAATGGAGCTATCATTCAGCCAGCCAGACACATTAACCAAGCAAGCCATAAATTCCACAAGATCTTGCAATTGTACTTTTCAGCTTTTTACTTCTTTTAGCATTCCTAAAAGTTATTGCTCTTTCCCTGGCATCTTCCCACATATATAAAGGTTCTGTCAGCTTTGACCTTCACTGTGGACTTTTACCAGGTGCTTTCTATCACTTTCTGAAGTTGCTCTGCATATGCACTGTGGAGCCATCATCAATCAAATCGTTCCACCCTACACTGTTCCCATCTACTGCCTGGTGTCATCCTGGCACTGAAGGTTTCAAAAAATACATATTTGACTTCTACTGACCTGAGCTTTAAATCCATACTTAGAAATTGCCCCAGCATAAATTAGCCATTGTGATAGTTGGCATCTCTGTGACAGAAAGGACTTTGTCACCCCCAGCCACTCCCCCTTCTCTGCTTTCTAGAAGTGATGAGCCTCTTGACCAAATGGACCCTACAGCCTGGTGGGGAAATAGCCTGTGCTTAGTGCTTCATCATGTTCCCACATCTGCTGCCTTGTCACTTCTGTGAGCTCTGTCACGTGGCTGGGGAAGGAGGGCTGTCGTGGGCCTTCAGTAAATGTGAAACAATTGATTCCCTTTACTGTGTTACATGACTGTGACTTCTAAGCAGTTTCCTAAAAGGGCAACATAAGAAATATTAATATTAAAGCAGGCAAATGTACTCTGCCCTTATTGCCAGTCCTGGTGTGCATGGGTCAGGAGTGAGTCCATCAAAAAAATCACAATATTGTCTGAAAAGTCGTGAGACTGAAACACTAATAATTCTATGAATAAAAAGTCTTGCTCCTAGGGGAAAGTGGGAATATGGAGAGCCCCCAAAGGGAGTCACAACTTCCAGAAAGACAGGCCCATCCACACGGTGCCATCACCACTCTGCCTTCCCACCAGATCCCAAACACTCAAGTGTTATTCCTTGGGTCTCTTGTCAATATCCCATTAGCTCCCCTTTTTTACTTCCTTACTCTCTGCAAAGTGAGGGCGATGGGTAATTTAAATTCAACTGAAGGACTTAGTACCTGCCTCAGTGCCCTGGGAGTGTGCTCCTTTCACTGTAACCTTCCAATGAGAAGCTGTGCTGAATTTGGGTTCTAAACACCTCTGTTTCCAGCCCCAAAACTCCTGTGGTGCTGTTGTCCTTCCTCCTGCACAGCTGTTAGGCAGCTGTGTAGTGCTAGAGCCTTTCTCAAGTGTGGGAGACCTGGCTTCAGCTCCCATTTTTATCTGAAAAAATCAGGGTCTCATTCCTGAATGAGGTCTCCAATCTAGAGGTTGTTTTGGAAGGGAAAGGAGAATAATCTCACCTATCAGAGCCTCTCACACGGGGTGAATGTCTGACAGTAACCTTGTTGCTCTGTGTTGTCACAGATCAGCAGAACAGCTTGGTTTCCAAAGATTTTGTTCTAATTTAATGGCATTTCAGTGTGAAAAGTAAACTAGTCTTTGGGAGCATATAGTGGGTTACAGCCTCCCAACATGGGTGAGTGTTTTCTGAGGATCGGGGCTGAGAAACTTTGCTTCTCTTTCCTTTCCTCCCTCTTGCAACGAAACCAACAGAGAGAACTGAAAGCCTCTTCTCCCAGTTCTGTTACCCTTTAGCATAAGTGGCTGAAGTGCTTTGAGGCCTTTGCAGCTGAAGTGAGCCTCTTGTGCAGCTGCGTTCTGCTACCCAGACACTCATCTGAGCCCTTCTGGAGCAGAGTGTGAGTTTGGAACACACGCACAAGCAATAATGCATTAGCAATTGCTTAATAACTTATTAGAGCCTGGCTCCTGTTGAGACACCAGGGAAAAGCTACAGCCAATTAGTTGTAAGAGGGCGGTGGAACAAAGTTAAACTTTAAATTATTGCTGGAAAGGTGAGCTGATAAACTTTAGACTAAACTAGTGTACCAGCACTACAATGGAACTATCAGCTTCGTATAAAACATTAGTACGACAAATTAGTGCTTTGATCGTGCTAGATATAACCATATTCATTTGTTCAATTAAACAATCTAGGCTTCTCTTGGTGTGGGTCATTTTAAAAAATGTTAAAAATAAAATTAAACACATAATTAAGCTGACAAGAGATAAAGACCCTTGTGCAGCAAGTTGAAGGCAGTTAATTTGTAAGGAGCCTGGTCCCTGAAGGCTGTGTAGTTTATTAAAGTTACTGAGGCAGAGATGTGATAAAATATTTTATGTAGTGCTTTAAAGGCTAAATTGCTCTGACACTTTTAAAGTCCATGGGATATAGTCAATTAGGATGTCTTGTTATCATGTTTTTTCTTCATAAAATAATCTAAACAAAATCCATGGTTATACTAATAATTTCTTAAAGTTCCTGGATTAACCTTTTTTCAAATACTTCACTGTGGTGCATGTAATGGCCCTCACTGGTCACTCTGGTCGTAATGAAACTCATCTGAAACATCGTGCCTCTCCCAAAATGCCAAGGTAGAGATCGACAGGGAGTTAGGTTGGAAACTTGGTCAAAATCCAGAAAAAGCCACTTGGTCCTGCAGGTTTCCAGCTACAAAGTCTGTACAGGTGCTGTATGAGGGGAAAATATTGGTCTTGCCTTAGGTATCTGGAGCTGGAGGAGTTCTGGTTAGGCATTTTCCAGTACTTTCATCAGGATCTGAATATAAAGCACACTAAAATGCCTATGACAAAATGTGCATTAGATAATTAAATAAACACTCAAAATGGCTCTTGAAAGATTAGAAATCTGTTGGAAAAAGTAGTTGCCATACTGAAATTGTTGTTTTCCATGTTTGGGAGTATGCAAATGTATCAGCTTTATCTCTACTATTTCTGAGGGTTGAAGGGGTTATTTCTCCTGTATTTTCTAATGGGATATTTCCAATTTTTTTTGCTGTTGCCTTTTAGCAGTTTTAAGTCAAGTCTATCCTTGATCTTTATCAAGGTCACAAGGGCAGCTACTAAATTTCTGCTGGACTTCAAAGAGTTTTTTATGTAACCCTCAGGCTTCTAAAACAAACAGGAAGAGGGGGAAAACCAAAGGATAACAAGCCGTATTCAGGAGAAAGCTAAGGAAAGGCACAATAGGATGAAGAAAAAGGGACTTAACGCAAAACTTATAAAATCTCCTTGTTTTAAATGGACAAAGATTTCGAAAAGGACGTGTTGCTTTGTAAAAGAGACTGAGAGAGGTCAATCCCTGGCTTTCATACTCTTGGTCATCTCTTCTCCTCAAAGTATTTCTTTTTCCTCTGACAAAGTTTCTCTGAGCCCTGTATTTGTCACACAGTGATGGAGTTGGAATGGGGTCCCCACTTAAAATTTAGTGGAGCATGGGACATGCTTACTTTTAACTGTGTTCACAAATAGCTAAACAAACCCCACAAGTATATTTTTAATCACCTTCATAGAAAATATTTGATCAAATAGATATTTTTCTCTGGATTCTGCCCTGTCTGTGTTTCAGAAGCACAATTTAAATTGAAGTTGTAAATTTCTGGGGGTTTAACCAGTTGTCTGTGGCACTGAGGTTTGCAGCTGTCAAAGCCGTGTTGAAGAACTGCAGCCAAATGCTCCCTTATGAAATATCCTTATCCAGAGTGAGGGAGTGGCAGGGGATGGCTGCTCAGAGATGGGTGACTGTTCTGCAAGCAATCTATAGCTTTACATCTTTTTTTTTTTCCTGAATATTTTCATCATTCATAATTTAAAATTAATGCCAAGTCAACTGTCCCTAAAATTTCACTACTCCATAGAAATTCAAGATTTGCTTCTTACACATGTTTTAAGGCAGGCCTATCCAACACTGAAAAGAGAATGGGATGCACAAATTCTGTGCTAATCTTTTAAGGGAAAGAAGATGACATGTGGATGCATTGACAATATTAATGTAGATCTCCTGCCAGGCCTTATAGCCTGTCTCATTCCAGATTTTGGAGATCTGCATTGCAGATCTGAGGGCCAGCCTCAGATCATAGGAAAATAGTGAGCAATAAGTGATTCCCAAATGAATTTTTGCTGTGTCTGCACATTATTCAGCTTTCTAAACTTCTATTACTTTTGACTGTAGGTCAGTTTTGATTTATCATTTCAACTGTAGTTACTATGTGAATACAAAAAGAATAAGAAATTTTCCCCTTTGTTATTTCAGTGTGATCAAGAAAAGCTCCTTTTAACTGAAACTTTTCCACAAGTTAATTATATTCAAATATTCTCTGAGGTTGTATCTACTAACCCATAAACACAATGTTTGAGAAAAAAGATTAATATACCATGGTTTAAAATTTTGCATGCAGGACAAACAAATTATTATAAGTAAATTTCCTTTTGTTTAGCACAGAGATTTTGGAAGCATTGGAAGTTCACGCTTGAATGCTTTTGTGTTTTTTCATAAAAATTACTTTTGCAGATGAAACTAAATATTCAGTGTCTGAAAGTAAAGGGAGAAATTTGGTTCACTGTGGGATAATGAAAACTGAAAAACAATTATGTTGCTGCAATCAAGATCTCAGCTACAAATAACTAATTTCAGTTCTCTTCCACTGCTCCAAAATATACTGCTTATTGTTCTTAAAATATTTATATGTCTTTGAATTATTTACTGAGCAAAGGACGCTTGCACTCTTTTAACATAGAAGGAGATGAAAGATTATTTCGTGTCAACATAACAGAAGACAATAATAAATCCATAATGTAAATAATATGCCTGAGAAAAAGAGCTGTGTATTATTAGTGTGTGTGTGACTAGATTGCAACTGGGCTTTACTTATGGAAATAATTTTTCTAGCAGTGCGGAAACACTTGGTTTGAGTGAACAAAGTAATCAGAAAAAACTCTTCTGCAGTTGGCTTCTTTTAGAAAGATACTTGAGTAGTCACCTTGTACTAGTTTTAGATTTGATTGCTCAGAAGATTTGAGGCTATGGAAACCAGCAAACAATGAATTAATTTCAATTTGTTTCCCATTTCTGTAGAGGTGGATTTGCAATATTAATGTGAGCAGTGTGAATTCTGACCTTTTCTGTCGTTGTGTTTAGGAATGAGATATTAGGGAGAAATTCTTTACCGTGAGAGTGGAGAGACATTGACACAGATTTCCCAGAGAAGCTGTGGCTGCCCCATCCCTGGAAGTGTTCCAGGCCAGGTTGGATGGGGCTCTGAGCAGCCTGGGACAGTGGCTTGTGTCCCTGCCCATGGCAGGGATTTGGGAATAGATGGTCTTTAAAGCACCTTTCAACCCAGACCATTCCAGGAATAGTGTCTGAGCTTTCCCATTCCTGTCTGGCCATGGGTCCTCATCCTTTCCTTAATTTCTTCACTAAATTACTTAATGAATTTTCACTGATAATGTCTGCTTTATTTGAAGTATACTAAAAAAAAAACCCAACCAACAATGAAAAGCATCCCTATGGGGGAAAAAAAAAAAAAATGGAAGCAGGATATTTTTATGTTTTTCACTTGTGCTGAAAACATTTTTGCCTTCTCCATGTTTTTCCTTCCCTTGTTTCCTTCATGAAAATCTGACCCAGTTAATCTAATACTTGGCATCTTCAGCCTCATGTATTAAAAAATTAGCTGTATTTTTAATGCAAAGCACAAATATAATTCTGTACATCTTTCCAAAAAATGAACAATATCCAACACAGAATTTGACACTGTGGAACAGAGCACAGGTCTTGCCAGCCAGCAGTCTCTGAGAGCTGACAGTTTAAAATAATTCAAAGGTGCCCAAGAAATACATTTCCCACATGGCAGTTTCTTTCTAGCCCCAGCAATTATGTCTAACTATTAAAATTCCGAAATATGGGGCAAAAAGAAAAGAAAGGATAAATGGTAAAAGAGGGAGGGGATAATGGTCACAAATGTTCTCCTTGTGTTTCCTCCAGAAAGGCCCATGAATGGAGCCTCAGAACATTTCCTGCTGCCATTGAAACCAATTAGATTTTTTGCATTAACTTCAGTAAGAGCAAATGCAGGCCCCTGGAGATAAAGATTTCTGTCAATATAGCAAAAAACCTGTTTCATTTCAGGTCATAATGTAGACAGAGATATGATTTTGTCTTCTAATCTGGTGTAGGATTTATATAATTGAAGGAGAAAGGCACTTTAATCTGTGGGTTAAAATGATTATATTTTGTCATCTCAAAAAAAAAAAAAATCACAGGGGAATTGTTCTGTTATAAAACTATTGAGATTCTTTCCTGTACTAAAAGAACAATCATCTGATCTTTGCAATTACTGATTTGTGTAGTCAAAGAGTCGCTGAAGCATATTCTGTTGTTTCTATTTTAGGAAGAACAGATACTTTAATGATGCTGCCAAAATTTTTTTTTGCTTTTTTTGGGGATCTAAAATCTGAAATGCAATAGATCTCTAGTGCAATGCTTCATCATTCAAGTTGCCCTTTTACATCAGTGAGAGTAAAGATCATCTCCAAGAATTGGAGTACAAGGCATAGATCTGTGAGAAAAGGTCTCCATAGGATTTGGGAAGTTTAGTATTTGGGATTTTCTGCTTGTGGTTCTCACCCATGGAAGTAGATACTTTTGAATGTTTGTAAATACTGACAGAAAATAGACACTGCTCTGAAAAGAGATGTTTTGAATTTCCAGTACAGCTGAAGCTTTTTCATCAATAAATGCTACTTGGTTTTAAATGAAAATACGTTCTAGAAATATTTACATTTGTGATTTTTTTTGTTTAATTTTTCTGCTCTCCCTCCTATGGGAGTCTAAACCATGTTTGAATTGTTGATTTATTTATTTTTAATGGTAAGCCATCAAACAGCTGATTATTCAAGTGTAAAAGTTTTCACATGGCAATGGAAGAATTTATTATGGAATTGGAAGGTGTATATGGATAGTAATTTTTTTCCTCTGAAGAAACAGTTACCAAGATGAACATATAAATAAGTTATTTCCCTGCTGAAATAAATCTGAAGTCTTAATTCTGTCCATTGACAATTTAATAGATTTGATTTTAGATGTCCTTCTAATGATGTGATTTATTAAATAATGTACATCTTTAACATCTGTGAAATTGAACAAAAAAGTTATCTGAAGATGGCAGAAATCTAAACAAACATATCCTTTTTTCACTTTCAGTGAACAAACTGTGCATAGTTGAGGTTTTGCAAAAATTGGTTGTGCAAAAGTTCTTCTCAAAGTGGGTGCAAAATCAGAAAATATAAAAATAAAACCCAACCCACAGCATAATTATGCAAATATTATTTTTTAAAACTCCTGCATTGTTTTTCTTATCAAAGAGAATCCAGATTTTTTCTGAGGGGAAATAGATAATGTGCAGCAAAGCCTTGGAAATTCCTTGTAACCGTGGGCAGAAAGTGACACAATTCCCATTGCCCACTAATAAATAACACCAGGGCAATTGATCAGCCTGTTAAAACAATTCCTTTAAATATAAACAAAGCTGGAAACGTTTGGCAGCTTTTTTGTTCAGTTGCCAGAGTTTCCAAGACTCAAAGAGGCTGCCACAAGACCTTCATCTGGGAACTGGCTCCAGGGAGAATGGAAGCTGGAAAGTCTAGGGAATATCAGAGTCCTGCTGACCTGGGAGCAGCCAGCACCAGGAGCAAGGAGCTTAAAACCAGGCTGGTCTTTGAGTTGGGAGGTACAGGCAAGAGTCCTCCAGATTATGCCTGAGTTTTGCTGAATGTTTAGAAATTTAACTATTTCTGCAAAGTGTCTTTATTTCAATATCCAGCTGGAAACATGTCTGAGATGTTCTGAGCAGCTTTGTGTGGATGTATTCAGAGGTCTGAGAAGTGGGGATGTAGCACAGTGGACCCTCCATGAAGATATTGTTTTTATGAAGTAAGCAGTAATAAATCCATGCTGTGACCTCCTTCGAAAGATGGGGCAAATACCTTGACAAATGAAGGAGCAATTTCTATCATTCAAAGTTGATGGGACAAACAGCCACATTTTAAAAATGTGTCTAGAGGATGCTGATGGACACACAGATAATCTGCCTTGTTGTGCTTGACAAATGAAAAACAGATAGGGTGAGTGTCTGCAGAATAAAATAGCAGATAAATTCAATGTAGGTAAATGTCAGGTGATGCACATGAGAAAAAAAATTCCTAACTTCCTAGACCTATGATGATGTCTTGTGATCTCATCCTCTGTGTCCTGGGGCAAGATATTCCAGAGACAGTAGGTGAGTCCCTGAGGGTGTCAGTTCAGTGCTCAGTAATGGTTAGAAGACAAATTAAATGTTAGAAATCGTTAGAAAATTTAAAAAAAAGAAAAAAAAAAAGGAGAATATCATTATTATGTTGTGTGAAAATCCATGATCTGCCTCCAACTAGACACGGAGAAGTTGTTGCCTCCCCTACAGACCTCCCTCCTCCCCAGCCTCCAAAAGGCTGCAACAGAACTGAAGAGGGCTCCATGAAAGGTCTAAAAGATAAGGGAAGCATGGAAGAGCTTCTGCATTAGGAGTGATTAAATAAATGAGGATCTTTCAGTCTGGAGAAGAGAGGGCTGATGGAGACTCTGATAGCAGTCTATAAAATCATAAAGTGCAGATAAGGCTCAGTTGTTCACATTCTTTTCACAGTATCTTGTCCAAGAGCCAGGGGAAATCAAATGAAGGTAGCAGGAGCCAGATTTAAAAGAAATAAAAAGATGTGGATCTCGTGTAGTGGGGAGTTGATCTTGCCAAAAGATCGATGGGTGCTAAAATTCTCTTTTGGTCTAAGGGGAGAATGGTCAAGCTCATGGAGAAGAAATTCACTGGGGTTTAGCTGAACACATGGATATCATTCCTGGTTCAGGAAGTCTCTAAGTTGAGAATAAGTGGAGCCTGGGTGAATATTAGGGGAAATATGATTTATACTTGTCCTGTTTTTATACTTTTCCCTACTTATCGACTTATGGCCATTGCTGGAGACAGAATACTGTGCTAGAGGGGTTTCTGGTCTCAGTATGGCTGTTTTTATGTTCTTAACTGCTTCTCAAATTTACCTGAATTTGAGGGATTGTGTACTCTCTGTGTAAAAAACAAAAAAAAAACCAGGTTAGACTTGGAATTTGAAATTTGAGTCTAAAATGTAATTTCTGACCTTGATGTGAACTTTCAAAATCTGGATGGGAACAGAAATTCCCTAGTGGTAAATATATCATTATAATTAAATAAACACTGTGCCTGAAGGTGCAAAATACAGGAATATAACCCCAAACAATTCAATACTGATTTCCCTTTGCCAGTTCCTGCTTGTTTGCAATGCTCTTTCAAGAACTCTGTACAGAATGAAGTAAAGGGACAAGAATTTATTTCAAAATTATCATCTAAAGAAGTAATATAAATGCACTGTAGATTAATGAGCATAAATTCAGCAATTTATGCCAATAATCTGTCAAATTTCCATTGATAGGTACATGTAAGGAAACAAATCTCACCATATCTGATGGGCCAGGGGCCTATAGGAGAATTCGATTGAAACTTTTGAATGGGGCACTTCTCCCTTTAACTTTACAGCTTCCTGCCCTGGCATGTTTATTTTCATTTTTCTATTAAAATGCTTTAGGAAAAATGCATTCAGAAATGCTTACAAAAGTAAATCCAGAACTTGACGTTATTCTTATGATTTGACACAGGCAAAAAGTGGAGTCTGGGGCAGTGGAAATGTTGGTAATAATCTTTGTGGCATGTTTCATGAACTGGTTATGCTGGTTTTGTAATTGCATTATATGAAGTTCGGAAATGATTCTTATAACTCTTTGAGAACTGAAAATTACTTACAGTGAGGACTGTGTGGATGTTAAACAATATATGTAACTGTGAACAGGAAAGTGACAATTCCAAATAAATCTGAGGGACAAAAAAGCTTTCCCAAAGCTGCTTTATTACTGAAACAAAGGATGTGGAAGGCACAGCATTTATCTTTCACAGTCATCATGTGCAGTGGTGCACTGGATGTAACCAGTGTGTGAGAGCAGAGCTGGCCATGCAGCCATGGAACTCCTGCTGAGCTCCTCCAGGAGTTTGCCCATCTGGATATTCCTGGTGTGATTCTCAGCAGCAGCTGTAAGTGATGTGTGAGGAGCTGGTCATGGCCCTTCTCTGTCTGCACATCTCCTCTGGCTGCTAAATGCTCTTAAGCACAGTTTTAAAAACAAGTGCAGGGAGAGAGTTGTTTTTCTCTGAAAGTGAGTGCAACGTATTCTGCAAAAATGATATGGGCTACAAAAAAGAGAAAGGGAGAATATGTGTGATCATGAATGGAACTGGCTGTGAAACAACCTCTCCTAACAGCATAACTCCCCCTTCTTAAGGCACAAAGCTCCAGTGCAGGGAACAACCACTGGCACTTGGCAGAACATCAGGGGTAGATACCACACAGGCTGTCTGCTCCTGCCTGACCACTCGGGTGAGACCAGGCTCTCTGATAAGACCAGACCCATGTGGGAGCCATCATACTAAATCTGGGAGTGCTTTGTGGAGGAAAAGGTGGCACAGGCTACTGTTCATATTGCAGGTTTTTGTAGAAACTGCTTTGCCAGGAAATAAAACTATAAATATTTCCAGCGCCTTTAATCCATAGCCTGCTACTTATTTCTCTATTATCCTATGATGCTGGATGATCATAAGGTAAAGAATCACTATATAATCCTATTATATCCACACTCTCTTTCAACATTCACTGCTTTAGACAATTGTGTAATTACTTTTCATTCATTTCCACCACTTATTATGGAAACCTTTTCTTTTTACATCCTTGAAGCATTGCATCCCATAGGTATGATGGGATATCTTGTGCTAAGAATAATTTTCCCCTGTAAAGCTTTTGAAGCATTATAGAATCTCATTTTTTCTAATCAGCACTCTAGTTTCTTGTGGGCTAAAATTAGGCTTCCTGTCTCTGGCATGCGAGGCGTCAGCGTGTGTGACCTTCAAGCTGCCATCCGGCCTTGAAGTGCAATTTTTGCATCGGGAAATCTAGAGGCAGCAGCTTTACCCTTTTTTGCAGCAGCAGCAAGATCATCAGAAACAGTCAACTGAGCAGCAAGAGCAGGGATATCACTCCCGGGAAGCCATGTTACGGTGATGCACAGAAAGCTCTCTCCGGAGCCGAGGCGCCGACGGAAAACGGGGCTGATCTCCACTGCTCTGTGCATTCCCGCAAGGTGACCAGCCCCAGAGGGTTTGCATGAATATTAATGGCTAAACTATAGAATGATGAAGAATCAATACTTTAATCTGCATAAGGATAATGTGCATTCCTTATGCATTGTAAAGCTGCTGCACTACAGCGTCTGAATTTCGCTCGTACGCTGAACTCATCTGCAAGCTCTCTCTCCTTCTGAATTATGCATACGTTCCATAGCCTGTTGCCTACAACAGATTTATGACAATCTCATTGCACCTATGCAAATCTTTTTTGGTTTTAAGCATCAAGCACTTAATGTCTTTACTGAGGGAGAAAAAAGTCATTGCGCAGGAGTGGATGCAAAAAGGTTTTATTGCTCACACTGTGTGCTGCTCTTCCTAACTTTCGTATTAGTTCCACATTGTATCTGGTCAGTTAAATGACCGTTTTTGCCATGCTCTCAGCACTTTGTTCACTGCAGCTATAGCACAATATTCTTTGTCCTCTTTTTCTCTCAAGTACCGAGCACAGCAGCTGATAGAACTGAAGTTACAGCTTGGAAATCAGCGTTTTAGGTGATTTTAATCATGATGGATGAAGAAGAAAAATGGCAAAAAACATGCTTTCAGTAGTACTGAGCAAATATGACATGGAACTGATACACAGAGCTTATATTACAGATCTGTCAAATTACCCAGGGATAATTTGGGTAGCTGGCGGATTCCCAGCTCATCAGTTCAGTAGCGCAGGCAACACATGCTGGTTAGTTTTGCTTGGGCTTGACATATAAATTTCTGACCATCACCAGAGCAGCTTTAATTGATAATGGACATCTGATTCGAAAATAGGTGTGTTCCCCTTTAAATGGTAGCTGTCACATCACATCACGTCACATCACATATGTCAAGTCATGTCCCATTAAATCACATTATATGCTGGCATGATGCAAGATAGCATGATGAGGGGCTAATGTAACGTGACAGCTAATACCTGCTAACAATTTGAGTGGTGGGTATCAGGTCTGAGTGGGTGCCAGACTTCAGCTGGGTGTTTGTGAGAGAGAGCACAGTCTTTGCCCAAAGATCGAGCTTTTCCTCAAAGGGCAACTTCAGCAGCTGCTCAGCTCCATGTTTATAACCAGTAGTAGTATATTTTATTTTTTTTGTAAAGTGACTTATGACACCTTAAGGGACATGCTAAGGGAGAGATTAAGGTCTGTCAGAAAACATGCAGAAATTTGACGTACATGGCTTTCATTTCTCAGCTCCTGGCTGATTTTAGGTGCCAAAGTACAGTGGGGATTTGCCTAATACGAAAAATTAAATTATGAGTTGGATGAAGCCCTGCTTAACACGAGAAAGTTCAGCTGAGTGATCTACTAGAAACCACTCAATAATCTGCAAAATCTGTGATACTGTTTTAATGATCGGGTTAAGTTTCCACACGGTGTTTATACAGCCCCCTCTGGGATCTCCACAGGTTAAATTACAGTATATGCAAGAGTGAGTTATGACTTGAGTAAAGGCAACAGGGAAAGCACAGTATGTGCAGCTTCCATTTTTCATTGCTTGCACTACATTTGCAGCAATGTCAGTAACATAGACCTTGGGGAATCGGAGTCATTGCTAAATCACAGGGGAAATTTCTCATGTAGCTCTTCCCAAATATTGATTGTTAGGCAATCTTTGAAACCTGCTATGTAAAGAATTTTTTTGCTTGTAGACTGCAGGGATGCAAAGGTTTCTAAGCTAAACATAAAGCAAGATAAAAAGTCTCCTAATTGGTGAGGTTTTGCCTCAGGATTGTTGTTGTTGCTTTCTGTACTAAGTCTCATTAAAACCCTGAATAATTCCTGTGTCCTGTGTTATCTATTTAAAGAACTGATTGAGTTGTGGGGTGGCTTTCTCCCCAGCACATTCTCTTTGAATCTTAATTTAATGGGAAAAAAAGACTAGTCCTTTTCTGGAATTGCTACGGCATAATCATTTACACTATAATTTAAAAATCTGGAAAAGTCTGCATCAACCATGCATGTATAGTAATGGCTGTGATAACTCTTTCAGGGTGCTTAATTATTATAAAACATTAGGATTGTGTGCCCATTTGTAATCCTTCTGATAGCCTTTTATTCTCTGCACCACATCTGTCATATCCTCCACTTCACGGAGTGCATCAGTCTCTCAACAGGTAAGTCCTTCCGAATGCTCTTAAATTCTGGTTTCTTTGGGTACTTTAGGAACAGTTGGAGTGGTCATTATACTGAGAATAACCATTTTTCAACTAATTAAATTGATTCTGATAACTCTCAAAATGTCAGGACTTCAGCTTTCTGGAATTGCTCATGGGAGATGCTAAATTGACAGTGATCATTAATTATAGATTTTCACCTCTTGCTGGGGTTTACTGTAACGGGGTCTGTTTAAGATTACCTTTGGAGAGTTACTTGGATCTGCAGTGTGGGCAGGGAGTAGCAGGACCAGCTTCCTGCTGTAAGGTAGATGTGTTTCAGTCTTGAGTAAAGTCTATGTGAAACTTCAGAGACACTACTTGAGTGTTCCTTGTCGGCTGTGTAGGATTAGGCTCACAAATTGCTGATTTTAGAGTTACTCAACTCTAGTCTTTCTTCAAATCAGAGCAAAGGGACAGTGGGAGGAGGGGTAATTCAGGTGCTGCCTGGGCACAGGATGAGAATGGCATCAATGTTTTGGGATATTGGTGTTCCAGAAGCCAAGGCTTTCTTCCTGTATCATTTGAAAGATGGGCATCAGTGCAGGGACTACCTTGCTGCTCTAGACAGAGTCAATTCCATTTCAGCCTCTGGATCTTGTGTTTCCATTGGACTTGGGCTCCTTGGCAGCTGGAGCCAGTGGAGATAAAATTCCAGGTGCAGTGCCTGGGATGGAATTTGGGCTACATGCAGAGAGCACCAGATGTAGGTGCCTGAGAAGGCTGAATATTTTTGGTAAAACCTGTACATCTCTCACCTTCTGGTGACCTGCCAAAGTCTGGGCACTGCATAAAGTACCTGCTTTGGATTGGACACTTTAGCAGCGGTTCATTACTTCCATGGTTTTTCTTCTATTGAGCGTAGCTTCTGTAATTTGTTAATTTAATCCATTTATTTATTTATTTTCACTTTTAATTTGTTGTGTTCCTAGAGACTGTGGTTTGTGGATGCATCAGATAACTGAAAATATGTTACCACAGCTGTTGTGTTACAACATAAACAAAGAATGAGAGAATAGTGACTTGTTATTTTAAATACATAATAATTTTTAATATATTGGATTTAAAATATTTGATTAACATAAATACTAATAAATTCTTTCCAGACTGTAATGCAGATGTGCAGGCTGTATAATATTTGAGTTTACCAGGAGAAATACTGACATACTGTTCTGGTTTATGTCACCAGCTATATATTAGCTGTCCATTCACTGGTACATATTTTTTCTTAGTCACCACAACTCTACGAAAGCTTGCCATCCCTCATCTCCTCTCTTATCTGCTACTGTACAACTAAATCCTGCTCCTTGCTGTGAATCAGATTTGTCTGTCCCATCACCCTTCCCTGCAGACACTGAAACAGCTGGTTTAGGATTGTCACTTCAGTTCTGCCTTTTATGCATTTCCTATTTGAATGGACTTCTTCTCCCTGATCTGTACACTCTAATTCTGCTATTAAAATAGGGGGAGCCATCTGAATTTGTTATTTTCTTTCAGTCCTTACCAGGCCCTCCACAATTCATTCTGAGTTTTTCTTATTCTACAAATGAGTATACATTGCATATAGATAAAGGCACAAGATATACATTAATATATGGAACTTAACCACTGAATGAATAATTTGTAGGGAGCTATTTCTATTGTATGGTGATTTAAAGACATTGTAAGTGATTTACCAGGCAAATCCTCCTGCCCTTGGCACTCTTGCAAAACAATAATGCAAAATAATTCTCTTAATTTCAGTGGCATTACAGTACTCTGTGAGTAAGGATAGCTGAAGTTGGCCTGCTGAATTATTTTAACAGAATTGTTTTAAAGATGGTTTTGTCTACCTCAAAGTCAGCAGTCTGTGAGAGGCCCCATCTACCTTCTTACCTGGCTTCCCTGTGGCATCTGGTTTGTTATTTTGTCTTACATGTTTTGTGTCCCTAAAGCAGCTTGGGATCCAGTTCAAAAAGGAGAGTTGGTTTTTTGTCAGTCCCTGTGTTAAGTACTTGGAAGTGAGGATTTGGGGCCAAATGGCCTTTTTCTGTTCTGATGCAAATTCATGTTCTTCATCTAAATTACCGCGGGTCCTACGGAGATAACTGCGTGCGAAGGATCGCAGCAGCAGTGGGATGGTGATGAATGCGAATGGCTGCCGGTAGTAAAAGCCCCAGGTGATGGGGATTTGTGCATCGTGCAAGGCTTTTGTTTCTACATTCATGCCAGTGATCACCAGGAACTCAGGTGCTTTTGCTATGACTGGCTACAACGCCAAAATTATTAACAAAAGAGTGTGATACGTAAGCTGTGTTATCATTTTAACTACTTTTGTACTTCAGTTTTAAACCACAAAATATTGGTGTTTTCTTTAATAGTTTGCTACACAGTAGTTTGCCATGTTTTCTTTCCCTACTTCAGGCATATAAGGTCATAAATGAGTTACAAAACTCTTGTTCCAAAATTGAAGGGATTGATGTGTCTGTTCAGCAACTTGGGGAGTTGTGTTCCAGCAGCATCAGTGTGATATCAGGTTTTATCACGAGGTGTATCATTTGATCATAAAGGACTTAATTCCTAAGTGTGAAACAGCTTCCAGTATTGGTTTCAATTTACTCTACAACAGCATTTTCAGTGTTGGCTGAAGGCTCAGTAAGAGGGGGGAAATAACCCCCGAATGATGCATCAAATTACAACGTAATTAACTGAAAGTGGAGTTATGCAATGTGCTTTATATTTTATATATCTTCCAGTAGTACCACTGGTTTTAACTATGGAAAACCTCAACGTAAGTGCTAATATTTTTCCCTTAAAACAAGGCTTTTATTTGAACAGCATTAGCAAATGTAAGTGATCTATGAGTATCCTAGTACTTTAGGTTTTTTGGTGTAAATTCCCCACAGAACGCATAAGGATTTGTGTTTTGCCATCTTGACAGAAAAAGCTCAGGAACAATTTACTTATTTATTTTACTTTGAAAAACTGGTGGTTTTGCATTTTCCACGTGTCCCAGATGGTGCCACTATCTTGCTTGTCTCCTATCCGTGGCTGAATGTTTGCCATCACTACATTGAGATCACAGAGTGTCCTCTGCCACTCTTGCTGGGTATGAAAAAGGACTCCCTGGGAACTGTAGTTCCACCTGCTCTGGAGCTGTGGATTCAGGGAACATCCAACTTTGCCCATCAAGCCCGAGGTGGGGCAGTTGCACTTCTCTGGGCAGGAGGAGCATCTCTGTTTTACCTCTACTTCTCCTCACAGAATGCAGTGAAGCTGCTCTGAATGTAACACTGGAAAAGTAAGGGAACGTGGGAATACAACCCAAATGACTGCTCGTGATGAAGCCATGAACCAGTTTGCTGATTGTCCCTTCTGCAGAGTGTGCAGTAAGTCAGGAGGCCATGGATTGAGTGCTAAGGAGAAAGGAAAGTATGGAACAGCTGCACATCAATAACTGTGCCCTGCCTTTTGTTTCCTCAATGTTGCTTGAATTCCATTGAAAAAACAAGCAATGAAGATTTTGCTATGCAATGAAAAATTCATTATTTTACTTATGCAGAAAGGGGATAGGTTAAGATTTAAAAATTCATCTATTTGATTTTGCAAACTTGCTGCTATTTTGACGTGCCCTTTATTTTTCTACCCATTGTGCTTGTCCAGGCTTTCCCATGTGCTATGTATGGTACAAGTGCTGACCAGAATGTTACTGGGCATCTGTGCAAAACTGCAGACACTTAAACACAGCTGCTGGAGTTTTTCCAACTTCTATTATTGGTCACGTGCAGAGGATGACAGTAGCAGGCAAAGCACCTCATGCAAACTTGCGTTGATTCATCCATTTGTGTGTTAAAAATTTCTCTTTAAATGCTAAGGTTTTGTTGACTGGAGCAGAATCGTCCTCCTAGAATTATGTATCTGTAGTCACAAACAAGAACGTCCTGAAAATTAGTGATTTATTCCTGTGCTCCTTTTTATGTTTCAGCTGTAACACTCTGGCTATGATGCTAACGCTTGTACACGTGTCACGGTGCAACGTGAAATTGCTGTAAGATGTTCTGTCAGTTTAAGTTGTTTAAATTAGCTGGTAGTAGTGACTGCATAGTCAGCTGATCCCAGAAAAACTGAAAGTATAAACACAGTCAAGTTTAAGAACATTTCTTACGTTGCCTACTTGGCAATATAGCGCAGTATATATATGAACATGTGTTCTTAAATGCACAAAACTTGTAAGAAGTGATTAAAAATCCAAGTTTATAATGAGAGTTGAGAACTGTTCCTCTGTGGGGGATGTCAAGGAAATGGTCTGCTTCTAGAATGAAGCACATAAAAAGTATGTCTGGAGAGGAATACTTGACAATTCTGCTGCCACCTCTTGATCGTATCCTGTAGTTACAAGTAGTGGTTGAAAATTTCATCCAAAATATCAAAGCTGAAAGAAGTATATATATTCATATACAGCTATGGAGGAATAATTATTTAATGTACTGATGCTATAATTTTAACTGAGCAGGTGGCCATCTTAGGCTCTGCACTTGATGTATGGTTTTATTAAGCAGTTTTGTTCAACCTGTATGATAACTTATACATTTAAAATGAGAAGACTGATAAAAATGATAAATAACTAATGAATTGCAGCTATGTTCTATTCATTTTCTCAGCTTATCAGGTCTTTACTGCAATGCCTTTTTATTAAATGTAGCTTAAATCAGGGCTGCTCACCTTCTCTGTCATTAAACTGACCTGTCTCTCTTGTTCTCTGCTACTGCTTTCCAAGGGGCTGCTTGGAGAGTCCTCAATGCCTGCAAGTTGTCTCTTGGGGCTGAAATGTCAGCATCTCCTCTCATGGGAATGTCTTACTAATGTCTCATATACCAAGGGTGCATTTGTGTGTCAGAGTGTGTGATGGGGCTCCTTTTTGGATGAACACAACTCCTGGTAGGGGAGTAATGTCTCATTTTTAAGCAGATGTGCACTTCCAAGCACATGATAGTGTGTGGTACTCATGTGCTGTGCTGAAGCTTTAGATAGCTCACCCACACCAGAAATTGGAGCAGTGGCCTGCTTGGTTTTTGAGAGCATCTTGTGAGGGTGGACAGAGTGCCCACTGGAGTGTGGGTTGGTTTCTTGGGTTTTTTAGGCGTCTAAATAACAGATTCTGGACTTGAACTAGGATGGAAAGGAGGATTGCCAGGTCCTGTGCTCATTCCTTGGTTAATCTTCAGTGTTTTCCTAAATTTCCAGTCCGTAAAACATAGCCTGCTGTGCCAGAAACATGTTTTAGAATTAGTTCTTCAGGGACCAAATAGTCTAATGCTATTCTGTGGTGGCCACATAAATAGATACAGCAAAAAGAAAAAGAAAATTACTTAAAAAGTGTTGGTTCTAAGAATAACTTGGATATTTGGATCTGTTGCCAGTAGGGAGATATTAAATTATTATACCATAAAGATAATTTTGTAACAAATGAACAATCTTCTTCACAGTGAAATTTCTTATTGTGAGAATATGGATCTGTGCTTCACTGAATCACAGGCCAGACTTGCTGCTGCCATGGGGAGTGTTATCCTGGCAATACAAACGTTTAAACTTGCTAGAGAGCTACTATATCTTTTTCAAGTTTACATTTATGTAGGATTGAATCAGTGAAGGGGTTAACTTTGAGACTGATAATTTCCTTGGTCTTAGATTAGTGTTTAGAGGGAGGGTGGCTGGGAGTCACAACTGGTTCAGAGCAGTGTGGTCACAGGAAATGTTTGAGGGGGCGACCAGCAAGGGGGACAATGTTTGAGTCAATGACCCCCACTTGAGTTGTTTGTTGGCATGCCAACAGGCAGAAATGTATCTTTTCCAATTCCTGATAAGAATGGGAAATAAGAACCTTGGAGTGCTGGAAGTTATTGGTCAGGAGTGATTAGCAAGAGCCACGAATTTATGGGAAAAACATTTGAGAGGGAAGCCATGGTCCCTCCTGGAGACAGGCCAGTTCTGGAGCACTGCAGCAGCAGGGATACTGGAGTGGCTGTGCAGAGCCCAGAACTCCTCTCTGTGGTCAGCATTATGGATAAGGAATATTATTATTAACAAACATCAAACTCTTGTCGAAGCCAAGGGCTGCCCGCAGGCATGAAATGCAGGGAGGGAGTTCTAGAACAAGCTGGAGCAATCTGAGAACGAGAGCTGGAATCTGGTTTAGATGGCCTTTTGTTTTCAGGGCACATTTTCACCACAGTACATGAGAAACCAGGTTTGTAATGTGTGATAACGGCTGATGCACCTGATTGGTAATAGTCCAAGCAAAAACATAATGCACAGAAGTGCTCAATTATTTCATAAGACTGCCTTGTGAACAGATTTTGCTCATTTGCAGCTGAGTTGTTTGTGCTTCTGTTTATCTCAGATACCCATTACACTTCCATTTATAGTGTGACAGTGTTTGGCTATATCTGATTCTCACCAACTCAAGGCAATTAAAACTGCTGGCCCAGTGTCACTTTTCTCAAAACATGCTCAAGTATCGTATGACTACTACAGCTTTCCTCTAAGACTGAAATGTGTGTGTTTAATAGCTTCAGCAACAGTGTGGAATAGGCTGATTATAAAAGTGTCAGGTAAGTGGGATTGTTGGAAAGAAGATGAAAAATTAACTGTGGTGTTATCACCTTCGTGTAATGAAACCTGCATGGAAGCGAAACAATACAGAGCACATTATGGCAGAGCGTTGACCCAAGTGATGTACGTGCACCCAATTTCACCATAACATATTCACCCCCTGGTAGTTGTCCCCTATAACAGACCAAACACCTTAAAAGACAGCAAGGTAAACTGCTAAAATTCATAACTACCAGTTACTAGTCTGTAAATGCACAGAGATTTATTATTTGTCACAGAGGGAAGGCGAGATGGAATGTGAGTGATGAAGCTGATATACGAATGTATAGAGCTTGGATTTTTTTTATTTTTATTGAAGAATAGTGTGTCTCTATGTGAGAAATGAATGACACAGCCCAGAAATGTTGGCTGGTTCAAGGTGAAGTAGGTCAGCTGGGCGAAACCCTGATCACAAGCAAATCTGTCAGCTGTGGGGAGGCTCCTTTTACCACATCCTTCTGTACTCTTTTTTATGTCTTATGTCCTTCTGTTCATTTCCTGTTATTGACCCTTTTCTCACACACTAATTTAGTTGTGGCAGGTCTGAAGGGCTCAAACCAGTTGTGAGGGAAAGATGGCACAGGCTCCCCAAGGAAGTGGTGGAGTCACCATCCCCTGAAGTGTTCAAAGAATGAGTAGATGTGGAACTTTGCAATATGGTTTAGTGGGCACAGTGGTATTTCCTTGAAGGCTGGACTTTGTGAGCTTGGAGGTCTTTTGCATCCCTGATGTCTCCATGATCCTATCACAGTGTGCCTGGGCCCTATGATAGAGCATAACTCTGAGACCTACCAGCAGGATAATAATATCCCCAAAAGTTTGCCTGCAGCAGTTGAATTGGGTAGTGATCTGCAATCTCCAGAAGAACATGCAAAGGAAGGTTTGTCTCATCTGCTTCAAAATGACAGCTGACTGCACACAAGAAATAAATAGTGTTATTTGTTAAGTGTGGTAGTGTTGAACCTTCTGGTGCCAAATATATCTTGCTTTTTAACTGATTATCATTGGTGCTGGCCCAGTTTGGCACCTACTCAAAATGCTTTGCTATTGCTAGGAAAGGTAAAAGTCAACAACTTTATACAGCAAGAGTTGGGAGGGTGAAATAAGTGTTGACATCTCCTAATTTTATAGCCACAACTGTGAATAAATTGGGCTTTTCAGAATCTTTCCTTGAAGCACCTGCTCATCAAAACCTGTAGGAGTATGGTTCACTTTATCAATTTCAATGTGATTTGAATGTTTGTGTGTTCTGTTGTGCAGAGGTGGATTGAAAAGTGATTGTGTCTTTTGTTATGGAGGCTCAGTGTAGCAAAGCACCCACGTGTGGCAAAGAGCAAGTGCCTGGCCTGTGCCTAAAATTAATGATTTGGGACATTCCAACCTCTAGCATTTGATACAAACTTCAGATACCAGTGAGAGCGGACTGGATTGATGACAAAACAGCCTGGCCTCAAATTGTCTAGCTTTAATGGAACAATCAGAGCTCTTACTTGTGGCAGAGAAAGAGTGTTTTTGTCTAATGGGTAAAAATGTGTCCAGTAAAATATCTCATTATGCAAGTATTCTCACTTGCAACCTTTCATTCTTTCAATATATAAAGATGAACTGGGCAGGATGGTAAATGCACTGCCTGAACAAACTTTTTACTGTTTTTGGAACTCTTTTTCCCCCAGATCTGTATTTAATACCAAAATCTTACTTCTTGTTATTTAATATTATTACATATAGTTTGGGTTTTTTTCTACAGCCAATTTTTTGCCCCACCTGTCTTTATGGACTAGCATTAGGCATGTTTCTCCCACATGTTCATTAATGAAAGGTCTCAGAGCCTTCACATTCAAATAATTTAGTTCAGTAGATGATGACTCAGATGTATAAACAACTTGTTTCTTTTCTCGCAGTTACCCAGCTGCCAGGCCATAATAGGATTATTCTCTTGGATGTTTCATCTGAGCTTACACCCTACTCTGGCAAAATAGTCATATCATTTACACTATGCTTATTTTCTGAGAATGCAGTTGCTACATGAGTCATTATAAACCGAAACTCTTGCTTTAGGACATCTATTACTGTTGCCATATCTTTTTTGGGGGATGAGAGCGTGTGTGTGTAATCCAGTGAGGCAATATGTCAGCTGCCTCAGATGATGAAACCACCTCAAGGTTAAGACTGAGCTTTTGATTCCTTTTTTCAGCATGGAATTTCTTTTTATGATGAAGTATTAGCAAAGGCTCCCAGTAAAAGTCTCTTCTGGCTGCATTGTTGTTGAGAGGAGGGCAGCACAGCCCGGGTCACATCTGATGTTCCCAATCACATATGTCACACTAGTCATTAGTCACCTCCACCAGCTCCTTCTTAGGAGCAATAACCAAGTCACTGAATCTTGGTAACAGAGACACCTTACTCAACTTGGAAGAGAGTGGAAAGGTGCTTTCTCTCCACTTTGTCACCCTCTTTAAGAAACTTCTCCCGAGTTCATCCCTGCTCTGTCTGTCTGCTCCATTGCCAAGCAAGCAGGAGGTCTCAGCTGAATTCTGGAAATTGCATGCTTATTCCCAAGGGCCCAGTCTTCTCTTACAAAGCTGGATTTTGAAGAGCCAAAGACAAAAGTAGGTATTCTGAGGCAACTGTGCCCCAAAGCCCACTGACTAATTAGGCAGCAGCAGACACTTGTAATGGAAGCTGCCTCTCCAATATCCCTGAGCAGAGTAATATGATTCTGCTGAAGCTTTGACTTGTCACTTTTTCAGGAGGAGATTAGATATTCTTGCTGGATGAGATGTGATCAAAATATTTTGTTTCTCCTACTCTAGTAATCTAATTCTTGAAATGTAACATGACCCCTTTTTGTGGAGTATCACATCCAAATTGGCATCATCTGTCTGAATAGAAACTACCAGTTATTTCACGAAAAGCACAAAGAACCTATGACTCCAATTTTATTGATTAGGGAGATAAATATCTACTTTAACATGTTCTTGGAAATTTTGTTTAAATTATATGCTTGGCAAGCCAACGTGGTATTTTTACCATGTTAAACTACCCATTAACCCACAGAGAAATGCAGAGTTTTTGGACGTTATTCTCAAATGTCCCTGTGAATTTTCACATGTAATAAAGGGCAAAGATCTGTGATTTGCAAATCTTTGTGGTTTATTTGGTGCTTGTATATGAAAAAATTAAGATAAATAGTGAACTCCTGGATTCTTAATTTTATGTTTTAGGTTACATGAAGAATATATTTAAATAAAGAACTATAAGGGGAAAGGATGAACCCTTTTAATACTCTGTTATCCGCCTCCCCAGGCTCAGTGAGCAGCAGTGAAGCGTCCCCTGGTTTAGGCAGAGCAGAATGCCAGTGCAGGAAACAAACCCCAGGAGGCTGGGCCTTACAAAACCTGAGTCCATACAGTAAGATGGGTTTTCCTGGGAATGACTTGAGGTGACCTGTCGTGTTTCCAGAGTGCTGAACTGGAAAAGGAGCATATCTTCTGCTTAACACGAAGAATTAGCACTGGCTGTGGGTGATGGAGAACATATCAATCATTTCAAGGAGGTAACTGGAACCTGACGTATCCCAGATTTATTATACATGATTTTGGTATTATGATATTAACGAGTGAATTATCACTGCTGTGTTGATACAAGTCTGCGAGTGGTCAACATCACTGATGAGCTGCATTTTCAGGGCACAAATACATGCCTGAAATAAAAATTGGCACTTGTAGAAATGGATACTGAAATTGTATTGGGCTCCAGCATCATCCTTGTATTTGTAGTTCCCTCACAGCGAGCAGTGGAGAAAACCAGGACTACCTATATCTTGGCAAAGGATGAAATACTGACCAGCTGTGTCTCCATTTGCAGGGGTGGCTTCTGAATAAGGAATGATTGGGAAAATCAGCAGCTACTAGGGCTGGACATGTGGCTTAAATGAGTGTGGGAATGCATTGGAGAGAAGTCTGTGTGGATGGGTCGTGCAGGTGTGAGAACACATTCTCGAGTTGTTAGCACACACTCAAGGTGCACCATATGCTTTCTGTAGGTGCTTAGCCAAGAGTGCTGGCACAGCTCTGAAAAGAACATGGATACACAGGGAGGGGTGCACGTGTAGGTTGTAGAGGGAACCACGGCCAGCAGCTCCTGTGGCATCCTGCTGCTTGTGTGCATGTCAGACAATGTGTGAAGAGTCACTGAAGTGGAGATGTACCCCAGTAAGAAGATGTGGATGCCTCTGTGCAACAAATTAGTTTGACCTCACCCTTGCTGTTTGCTGACCAGCTCCAATGTGGGGATTTGGGCACTGATCAGGCATCCTGAGTGGACTTCCTTTCCTATTTTCTGGTCATTTTATGTTTTCTTAAAACAAAACTTTAAAGAACCAGCTCCTGCCCCTTCTGAAGCAGTAAAAGTATGCCATGCAAGGAAGTGTGTTGTAAAAGAAACTCAGTATTTTTTCCTCGTAAGTGTCATGGTTTAGCCCCAACCACTAAGAACCATCCAGCTGCTCACTCATATTCCCCCAGTGGGATAGGGAAGAGAATTGGAAGGATAAAGTAAGAAAACTTGTGGGTTGAGGTAAGAACAGTTTAATAATTTAAATAATAATAATAATATCATTGAAATACTGAAAATAAAATAACAAAAAGTACAGAAGCTGAAAAGTCTCTGACAAATATAAATACTGCTCAGCAACAACTGAAACATCAGTGTCAGCAATATTGTTCTCATCCTAAATCCAAACCACAGCACTACAGCAGCTACTAGGAATAAAATTAACTCTATGCCAGCCAAACCCAGCACAAACACTAATGGCTGTTGCTGTAATTAAGAAAATGGTATAGACTGTTGTTGTACAATAGTAATCTCCTGCTGCTGCATAAGTGTTGAAGAATTTATTTTCCAAGCAGGAGACATTGATCCTGTGGCAGCGTTCTGTTGCCTTAACTTTGTTTACATCATAAAGGAAAAATGATTGATGTAATCATTTAATTTATGGTGCTAAGAAGTGTCAGTTGCTCACTCCACCAGTATTGATCTAAGGCGTTCTGACTGGCTTATGCATCAGGCCTTTCAAAGTTTTGGATAATTGGAGACCAAAGTAAAAGTGCAGTTTGATAAGCATGATGCCTCACAATTACTGTTGTGCCATTGATTGCACTTCCCCATAAAATGACATGACCAGTGAGTGACTACTTATTATGAAATTACAGTTTTTAAGAGGCATCACAAGGTGTAAGAAAGCAGCTTTAAAAAAAAATAAAATAAAATACTGGGGTGTTTGAGCACAATTCTTCCCGCCAATTCTTTTAAACTGGTTGCGCTTGCTTTCACTTTAGTTGCAAATATCCAAATGGGAAGATTAATTTTCAGAAACTGGATCTTAGGGCAGCAAAGCTGGGGAAGGGTGTGGAGCACCTGTGAGGAGTGGCTGAGGGAGCTGGAGATGTTTATCCTGGAGAAAAGGAGGCTCAGGAGGGAGCTTATCACTCTCCACAACTCCCCCTAAGGAGGTTGTAGAGCGGCGGGGGTCGGTCTCTTCTCCCAGGTAACAAGTGCCAGGACAAGAGGATATGGTCTTTGGTTGCACCAGGGAAGTGTAGATTAGACATTAGGAAGAAAAAAAAAAAATCCCGGAAAGGGCTGCCAAGCATTAGAAGAGATTACCCAGAAAAATGGTGGAGTTGCAATCCCTGGAATTGTTCAAAAATTGTGGATATGGAACTTGAGGACTGTTGGACTTGATGATCTGAAAGATCTTTTCCAACCTTAACAACTCTATTATTCTATGAGCGTGTTAATTTCCTTTTTTTTTATTTTACCTTTTAGTTCATATATATGTTCTTATAAATATAATCAAGGTTTTTTCTTGAGGCTATATGGATATCCATAATCTATAAAGAAGGAAAAATAATTAACATTAAAAGAATATGCAATATTACAATAAGCAAGTTTTAAAACATGAAAAAGAAAGTGTAAACGTTTTTAAGGATTTCAAAGGAATAGCCTTTACTATTTGTAAATTTAAATTAGTAGGATCTAAAATTAGTGAAAACACCATTCAGATAAAGTTTGTACTTGAATGCAGCTGTGTGGGAGCATTAACCTTCACAAAGTTTTAAATATATTTGAAAAGAAAACCCACCAAAACTAATTATACACCATTTTACTTCCCACCAGTTTCCCTGAAGAATGAAGAAATTGCCCTCTTTAGGTCCTTTTCTACAGTTTATACCATTAAAAATAGATCTTTCTTCTGCACAACAGGAAACACTGAAAGCCTGGTTTAAATTTTCAGGAAACTCTTTTTATTTTTGATCCTTTGAAATTGTAATGTTAATACATTTTCAATTAAATATGAACAACTCTCCGTGCATCTCGGCATGAAACACAAAGGGATTTTGGGACCCTTCCAATTACTAGGGCTTGAAGATTTTTCTTAATTATTTAACTTTTACGGTATTTCTTTTTATTTAAAATAAAAGTTGTGCTGTGGGGCTCCTTCTAACATGGAAAGAAATATGACAGCATTCTGTTTGCCCTTTCAAGTAATTTGTTATATAAAGTCTGAATTTTAAGACAGATCTTTTTCTGTAATGTTCTTTTGCTTTTACCATCTGCATTGCTGTCCAAGATGAAAGCTTTTGTTTGTTCCTGCAGGAAAGACGAGGACTGAATCAAAACTACGATAAATCTATGTTCAGTTATTTCATCTGTGAATAAATATGTTCATTTGATTGCAACAAAATGGCTTTGACATGTCACCAACCAATTTGGGTAGTCAGGGTCCTTTGTGCAATATCCTCTCTCTGACACTGTAATACAAAGTGTTGATGAGTGAGAAAAAGGTGTTTTGCGTGTTACGGTGTCTAAATATGCCTTCAGGTGCCAAAAGTTCAGAGATAAGCTCGGGCTGACAGACACGGGCTGAGTGTTCCCTGGCTGTGAATAGCAGGGGGAGAGCAGCAAACGCTGAAATGCAGGTGACAGCATCAGTAACAAATCGTTATATTTGACTGATGCCATTTAACAGCTCCTGCTTTCCATCACTCTCCTGGAGGACACAACGCACTAATAACACCCAGTATGGACTTTTCACTCGGTGCTCTTAAAATGCTGTTTCATTAAATAGCTGTCACCTCCTCAGCTGAGTAAAGTTGGAGGTTCAGGGTGCTGAACCCATCTGACTCCTTGGGTTGTGGCAGGAGTTGCAAAGTGGTGGATTGCGCATGTTCCTGCCTCCCGTTTTTTTGAATTCTTTTCCTACAAATGGGAAAACAAAATGTTTTTTCTCTCCTTTTTTTGTTCCCTCATCTTAAACATATTCTGTTGTGTTACAGAGATAACCAGAATTCAGTTCTAGTCATCGTGGTGACAAGTGTGTCTCCGTCTCTGGAAATGGTATCTGTTGCTGCAACCTCAAAGCAAGACAGCATGCAAATTAGTTTTATGTCTCGTAAAAAAATGTCTGAGAGGTTTTATTTATCGTCTCCTCGTATGTTAATTTTTAAAAATCCACAAAACTGAAGAAAACCAGAGGCATAAAGCAGTGATATCTACTGTTGCTCACAACAGCATTCATCCCCACTTTGTTTTACATGGCAATATGTCCAAGGGGCTCCTGGGACTGTGTCATCTTCTTAGCCACTCTTTAATTAAGAATATAGGTAAATTGTTTCCAGACTTGGATTTCTAAACTGGTACTTTAAATCTACATTTACAGCCAGTAGCAAGAAGTTTGATTTTCAATCAAAGCTGCACTAACCTGTAGCAAAATCAGTATTCAAAAATCTGTAGGTGCTCTATAATGGATTTATCCTTCTGGCTCTAGACAACTTGGAGGGAAAATCATGATAGTAGCTTGGAGCTTTGACATTTTTCAGGCTGTGTCATTGATATCGGTGGTTTTAGGGATTCTCAATATGGAAGTTAATGTTTATCACATTTAGTAGTAAACTTTATCATGGTGTGTAACCCATTTTCCACTCAGAGCAAGCAAAATACCATAGGTACATTTCCCAAAGACAAATGTTCCTGATATTTTAAAACAGCCCTACTTTTTTTCATTGAATGGAAAATGCACAAAGCTGGCTAAATTTGGCATTCAGAGCTTTTTTTCCTGTGTTTAGCAGCATGTTTCATATATTCTTTTAACTAAATGGAAGTGGCAGTATCTGAATTTTGGGGTGGCAGATTTTGGAGTGTGTGGATTTTGTGGTCAGATATTCTGTCTTGACCAGGTCTTTATCCTGCTCCCATCACTGAGCATTTGAGGTTCCAGCCAAATATAAAAGCTTGTTAAGTGTGATAGGCAGTTCAAGTAAAATTTGTCTCATACCTGTTTTCTTCCTCTGTCTAAATTTGTGGGGATAAAAATCAGTTTCCTCCCTTCTTTCACAAAGGTGGTATTGTGTTTAGCAGGATTGGATGACTTCATTACTTACTCTGATGTGGTATTCATGCATTATTTGTACATTTGTGCAGTGTGTTTTTCTTGCCCTCACAGAAATACTTGAAAAGATATAAGTGTCTGGGCATCACCCTAATTATATGGAAATACAATTTGTAGTATTTTCTAGTTATTTTTATGTTCAACTCAAAAACAACAATTCAGTTTTCTGAAAGTTTATGTTCTTTTTTTTTGGGGTTTTTTTTTGGCCAATGAAAAAGTAATTTGTGAAGCTAAACTTCAAATAAGAGCTTTTGAAGACATTTGGAAGATGAGAATAGCCAAAATAATTATTAAATACAAATGTCCTGTGAAGACTTTGGTCTTTGATTAAACATTCTCCCCTAAACAGTGTTTTTTCAAGACTGGTTACTGTACTTTTACAGATCATGTGTACTGAATATCCTTGAGTTACTCTTGAGAGCTTTCACTGATGACAGTTTGGTTTAATTTAGCTACTACTACAAAGAGATTAGGTTGTCAAGAAGATACTGTTGGAGGTTTAGGGATTGCTGAAATCCTTCTGAAATGAAAAGTAATATACACTGTAACTTTCTTTGATAGTTCTTTCATGAAGAAACTGGATGAAAATCAACCACAAGGGAACTTTGTTTTCTGGACAAAAGAGAGAAAAAAAATCTTCTCATGTTAAGAAGTTAATGAACACTAAAAAAAAAAAAAAGACCCCCAAAACCCCCAACCTAAAACAAAAAAGGCACTTTATTTTTTCCCACTACAATAGGCCATCTGAACTTCTGTCACTGTATGTAGACTGATAGTTAAAGGTATCCTCCTATCTAAATATCATTTTGCTTTTTGTTCTGTCTACACATGTGGGACCCCTCTGGTCTTTGCTCAGTTAATTTCAATGTGGTCATTCACATAAAGTCAAGCCTGAACCACAGAAGCATATTTTTATGGAAAAGGTGTTTGTCCAGTTTAATGGACCCCACATTAATGGAAATACACCAGAAAATCCTGCTACATTTAAAACTTTCTATGATTTTAGATTATCAGTGCTATATAGTTCTGTTTAATGCTTTCATTACTATAAAATCATTTTTAAAATATTAATGTCATTTCTGAGGCAAAATGTTTTATTTTTTCTAGTTCTAGGCACAATAATAGTGAATAATGAGTATGGCTGAATTTTACTTTTTTGTTTTATTTTTGCTGCTTAAATTTGTGTGAAGAAATCTGAGTCATTGTCCCAGTGCTAAAATAAGCATAATCCTTGATCTCCCATAAGGAGACTTTGATTCAGAGTCATCTATTATACTTTGTTTGCAATTAACTAATCCTCCACGAAATAGTTTATTCTGTTCTTCTACTTCAAATGACATTTTATTGTGCTGGATATGAATTCAGATTGGCTGCAATTTTCCAATATACAAACCTTTACAAGAGACAGTTGTAATTAATTTGACCTCCCAGGTTGGCCTTGCACTCGGACTGTCTTTGGAAGTCGCAAATATGGAAACTGAGCTCATTGCCCATGTAAATAGAATTTATTTCCTTTTAATGCAATTTTAGAAAGACACTGCCAAGTTGGAGGGTTACTGAATGCATGAACTTGCAATTTCTGACAATTTTTTATAGCCTCTAGTGTTTTATCTGTTTTGGGCAGTGTTTTGAAAGCTATTTCATAGAAAATTGTTTATAGCACTTTGTCTCTTTTGCCCTGAATAGCTGTGAATCTTTAGCTGTGTGTGCTGTTAGCCATCTTGTGCAGCGAGTTGCATTACCTTGTAAACATTTTGCTTTATCCTGTGAATTTTGGCAGATTGGCCTCAAACAGCTATAATTCAGTTGGCATAGTTTCAAGCAAACTGAATCATAAATGGCTACAGAGAGTTTTCATTTTATGTAAGAATGTGTGGAATTTGTCCACATAATCCCCAATAACCTAATCTCCTCATGCCATGGTTCTCCTGCTCCCTTGTCTCAAATGGAGCTCATCTGCTGATAAAAGGCAACAAAAAAGGACAGTATTCCTAGGCATTCATGGTAGAGGGGAAGTTCACTGTGTCTTTGAGTTTGACAATTCTTTTCCTGTGGTTAATTCTGAGATTGTTTTGTTTTGGTCATTTTCAGAAGCTAGTTTAGATTGGGGGTTTATTTACGCTCTCCAGAGTAAGAACAGCCAAATGCTGGACTTCCAGTTTGTACCCAACATTCCTCCAGGGGAGAAACTGCACTTCATGTGAGTTTGCATATCAAATACAAGCATCAGAATGCTGGTAAATTTAAAAGTAGCAGCAGCATCATCAAGCCTGAAAGAATAAACTCAACCCACCATAAAGCGACATTTCTGGTTTTCTCACTGGCTATTTACTGTAAAATGGAACAGGCTGTAAGTTGCCTCACCTGTAAAATGGCATGGGGCACTTTAAGCCTATGTTTTCTAGCACAATATTTGACCTTGATCTGTTCAGTCTGAGCAGGAGTATTTGAAGTCTTTGTAGGCTGCAGTTTACATTAAAACATTCGGGGGACTGGAGGAAGCATTGCAGAATTCAGTGGCTGATGCGAGAGCTGCCTCTGATTTAAACCCCCAAACGACACAGGAGATGCTTGAGAAATTCTTTATTGTAACTGGAACATAAAATGAGCTTTCTTCCTACATAGGGCAAATCCCAAATCTCTCTGGAACTGTAATTGACTCAGAATGTGATTAATGTAACTTAATTGTCTTGACTGTACATACATCAGGCACATCACCACCATCTGAGTCCAGGGTGCATTGAATCGCTGTCTAATTTCCAAAGGCACTTTAAAGGATGTCATCCTCTTTGTCTAGACACTGACACCTTTTAAGATGAGGAATACCATGTTCTGAAGTCCGTGTTGCACCTTGTTTATACCAAAGATCTGATCGCTGCCTACAATACATTAGGCACATCAGAATGGCATTTTCATTCATCAGCTCCTATCTGAACTGTCACTTGCAGAAAAATTGAGGAGACTGACAAAACCTTCTTCCTTTTCAACCTGAAATGAAAAAGTATATTAAAAATATTGTCCATTAATGGACAGCAGTACATGACAATAAATTGCAAAGCTGCTCTCTGATACAATCTCGAAGAATAAGGCAGAAGTGCAGTCGATTCACTTAGTATTTCTGTGTGTAAGCTCAGCCTGAAAGTTTGAAACTGAAAAGCCATTTTTATATAACTGGTGATTTAGCTGCCTGTCCCTCCCTCTTCCAGGTCATTAAGTAGGTGGTACTGTGTTTTTGTTTGGTTTTAATATGTCTGTGCAATAAAAATATAATAGATTCCAATTTTTTTATCCATTTGCTCCTGAAATGGAGTATAAATGCATTGCACCATGAGGTGCAGAATAGTATAGGGATTCAAAGAGGTGACAGTATCAGCATATGAATTCAAATGTATACACATGTATACATTTAAAAGGACATCTCAATTTTGACAGAAAGCATTAAAGACATGAAGCTCATGGCTACAACTGAAATGTACCATATGTCCTCCAGCACTTAGACACAAAGAGCACATTAGCAGAGTAATTAAAGGGCACCCTGTTGTGGCTAGGTGGTGGAAGACATATGGTGTAGCATGAGTAACCATGAATTTTTAAGTTCATATTGGTTTCGAACATAAACTTGTTCGTTGTATTTAATATACTGTAATTTCTATGCATTACTGTATGTTTCACTTGGGTTGGAGGTCTCAATTTCAGCTGGAAGTCTAAAACTGCCAGCCTAACTAATGCATGTTTTTTGTGAATTTCGTATTTTAATATAAAATGACTTATAATGTAAAAGTCACAGAACACTGACTTCATGATAAAGGGGGCAGCACGTAGCTTTCTTTTCTTTCACACTTGCACTTCCTTCTTACCAGTGCAAAAGACCCCACGAGACATGGAGACACTTGAAAAACATAGGTTGTTACAGCCAGATTCTGCAGATTCCACCTCCTCTTGAAAACAGAGTGATTCTTTTGCCTCTTCCTCTTTATCACTCATAGCAAATATGATGCTGCCAAAATTCAGCTGAGAGTTTTTGTTGGTGATGTACAAAGTAAGATAGGATCCACTTTGCATGGCTTCAGGTGAAAGATTTCCAGTTGGAACAGAGCAAAACCATTGATTTATCTGTAAACGTGGTATTCAGGGACCCAGAGCTGTATAAGTCACTTTATTTACGTAGCTGAATCTCTAAAAATAGCCATCCTCTGGAAATGCGAGTATCCGATAGGGATATAAAACCAGAGTATAAATAAGCCTTTTGTCTTTAAGCAAACAGAACATCTCTGAAAGTTTTATTCTAAGGCAGCGAAATTAAATAGCTGCCTCAGCATGAACTGCCAGCTGAAACCAGGCCTTGGCCTTGCTTTTTCATGGGGATGCAGCTGATCGATGTGAAACCTGAGGCTGACCTTGGGGAAACAGCAATGAGGTGATAAGGACTTGTCTGAATTTGGCTCTACCAAGATGCAAATCTAAGGATGGTCTTTGCAGCTGAGATCCTTGAAATTCCAAGGTATGGTGGGGGCACTAATCCAGTTTGACACCAACATTGCTTGGCAGCCCAAGTTGTTGATGTATGTGCGTGAACACTGAGCCAGATCTCCTCAAACCACTTCTAGCACTATTTTTCTCCCTTATTCTCAGGAATTAAAGCTCCTACTTGGAATGCAGGGTCCTTCGCAGATCTTTGAAGTCCAAGAAAGTAATATATTTTTAAAACAGTTCAACTTTTCATCAGATACTTAAACATTCATAGTACCATTTACATCAGGTGCCCCACAATATTTCTTTTTATCCAGTGAAGATCTCTTGTAAAATATATGTACATTGAAGGGAGTGGAGCGTGGAAACTCACTTAGAGTCATCAGGCTGGAGGCAGGGATTTAGTCATTCTCCCAGGACATGGAAAATACAAATTTGGTTCCATCAGCCTGTTCAGAGATTTGAATCCACTGCCTCCTACTCCCAGTGTGAGTAATCCAACCATCACGCTGCTACAGAAAAGTGAGGCATCAGCACCAAAGAGTAGAGTCCTGACCAAATTTGACTGTTCAAGTGCCTCTGGGAGGC
Source organism: Pachycephala philippinensis (assembly GCA_013397055.1). Lineage (NCBI taxonomy): Eukaryota > Metazoa > Chordata > Aves > Passeriformes > Pachycephala > Pachycephala philippinensis. Next base: position 311,935 of record VWZT01001193.1, read on the forward strand.
TTTAGAGAGGTTCAGGTTGTTGTATGCTAAAATCAGATCGTGGAGGTTTGGCTCAGGAAATTAAGGCTAACACTAGAACTTTTGAGTTCTTATACAGTTTTTTTGTGTTTTCAAGGTTAGGTCGTCCAGGAAAATCAGTAGGTTGGTGGGCTTCAGATGCATCAATGGACCAGGTTTGAGTTTCATGGCCCAATTTCTTCCTGCTCCATTTGCACAGAGCTCTTAGCACTCGTTGCAGCAGGGAATGAGAGCAGCTCACCTGAAAAGAAGATAACCTGCATCTTGAGAGGTGGATGGTTTTAGTTGAGATGCACTTGGGCAAAGGAACTAATTGAACGAGCATTTGGCACTCCACAGTAGCGCTCAGCCCTACGCTCCAGTGAAGGTGGAACTTTGTTCTTAACTTTAATTTCATTTCAGTCTTCACTATTATTGTGTTAGGTGCTCAATTCCAGACTGTGCCCAACCAGCGCTGCATTAATTGTTCAAAAACAAAAGAGGAGGGAAAGATTTCCTGTATTGCTCAGACAATAAAGCAATTTTGTCTGTGCAACATCCTCCTGCATGTGGTAGTGCTGTGAGTTTCACGCTGTGTGTCGTAATGGAAGTCGAACTAGCAAAAGTTTTCTGTTACGTTGTTATTCATTCAGTACCTTTTCTGATTTTTTTCCTTTTCTTTGAGTGGGTGTTTAGCTCACTATCTCAAATAGATAAATGTTTAATTTAATCGTGAGGGGTTTTTTTGTAAAAATTAAACACTCGCACGGTCCTAGAACAATTATAGTCTAATGTCTGGTTAAGGCAATGTAGCCAACTGTAACCTTTAATTAGGTTTGCCTTCAGAACATTGCCAAGTGAGAATCTGAATTCAGACAAATGTCCAGATCTCCTTCTTGGCATCTACTTTTAATATCTGTGAGAGCTTATTTTTAGCTTGTTATGCTGTTAGCCCTACACGCTCCATTACTGTTAGGAGAAGTTGTACAGGAACAGTTTCATTTCTAAAGGGTTGTTTTACAAACTAACTTTGCTGGAATCAGAATTTCCCCAGTTGTCAATTTATATTCATTTATTCTTCAATGTTAATAAAAATAAATGCGCATGTTAACAAAAAAGTTATAATCATTTAGTCTTCTAAATGAGGGGAGACTTTTCTTGGGACTGTTTGTGTCATTCTTCTTGGATTTTCATATACAAAAAGTTAAATGTAAGCTCTTCTGGGCTTGGAAGTGCTTTAACTACAGGAATGTTTTAAAAATGGGAAAGAATGGACTTTTTTTTTTCCTTTCAATTTTTTTTTCTTTTTTAGCAAATATTTCTGCAGGTTTCACTGACTCACAATTTCCTAGGTTCAGAGTAGAGTTCTGGTGAGATTCATGAAGTTATTGAAGATGTGTAAGACACTGGCTCAAGTACTTTTTTGGCTGTCTCACAGGTGCAGCCTTGAACCAGAGCCTGTTTTACCCCAGCCAGGAGCACCCATTTCCAGACTCTTGGCTCCTGTGGGAATGTCTTGTGCTCATTTCCTGGACTGGATTTGTTTAAATAAGTATTAATCTGGTGGAAGTGTCACTTTAGTCTCTCTGAATTTTCTAGCCATTGATCTTCTCTTTGTGTGTTTGTTGATCACCCCACCACACCTTTGTCTTCTGTAAAAAGCAGTTTTGAAATATTTTGGCCCATGCATAGGTGTAATGGAAAGTGCAGCATTTCAAGTCAAAGAAACAGTTTTTCATAATTCATCATAAAAACAATCTCTTAAAATGTTTGTCTTTGTGTCTTTATGCCTTTTATTCTTTAGTGATTCATAGCTCTCCTCAGCAGTGAATTTGTTTTTTTTCCTACTATTTTTATATTGCATTGAGCTTGATTTGTGGACAGGAATATATTCTTGATAACCAATATTCTTCTGATCCAGGAATTGCCTGGGATGTATCTCTCTTTTGTACCTTCCATCAGAGGCTGCTCTTGAACAGAAACACTCTGGCTTCAAGTGTTGTCCTGTTCTCTTGTTTCTTCTGGTTTTTTGTTCCCCACCTCCTGCTTACTCAAGACTGTACTGAGTGTTTTGAAAGATTTTTTTGCTGATTTAATTTTTTTTTTTAAATTAGTCACTGTAAACCAGCAGTTTGTAAATAATTTGTGTCTAAATGCATAAAAATAGAAAAACTAAAATAGATAACTTCAGGCATAATGCTATGTAAAGCCCAGGTCCCTGTTGAATGTGTAAGGCAGTGGTCAAGGTTATGTTAGTTGCATATTTTGCTGATCCCGTGGTATAGCCAGGCAGAAATAAAGCACAAGGATATCTTCAGGATGTCCCTTTGGTTTAATGAAGAAATACGCTGATGCTCTGCAATGTTTCATCTTTAATATTTAATCAAGGACATGAAATCTGAAAAACAAGAAATGTTTTGTTCAGGGAAGATTATTTTAGAAGCTACGTTTTTGCTTTAAAAAGCCCATTTTTTTTCCTTCTACTTTTTTTTTGTTGAAAATGATTGTGGGGGTGAGTCAGAATCTTATGGGAAAAATAATCATGCTGAAATGCCAACAAAACCTACTTTGTCTCGTAGTGGTGGCAAATTTCAGCGCTGCTGAATTCCAATGCTGACTTTACCGTTTTCCTGATCTCCATTTAAAGAAGTATAAAAGACTACTTTCATTTAGTAATGAGATGTGATTGAAAAACGTATCCTTGTTAGATTACCATCACTGGGAGACACACAAAAAAAAATTAGTGGAAATGTTCATCTCTTTCACTTCTTTCGATGCAGTTATTCAATTGCAGTATTCAACCTACTTGCAAATGCGAGGAAATGTATGTCAGAAGATTCAAACCTTTCACACACAAGTTCATTTTCCTCCACTGCTGTTTGATTTAAATCAATGCCTGAAAGGTACTTTTAAGTCCTTTGTATCCTTTGGAGTAATGATGTAAGCTGTCAGGGAGCCACCAACATTAAAGCAGCAAAATAACTCCTGCTTTGAATAGAATCCTAGAAATCCAACAGGAACTTTAAAATTGGCGTTAAGGATTCGAATGCGATTGTTTAATGAAGATGTTAGCAGGTGATGTTTTTTGAAGCAACATGTCACTTTAACATTCTTCTTAGGGCAGCTGTTTTCACAAAAAAGGAGGGGAAAAAAAGCATTGTAAATCAAAGACTATTTGGTAATTTATGGGTCAGTGGGAATTGAGGACACACAGGTCCAAAGTTTGCAGCTCACATGCCTGGACTCTTTCTTAGGGCTGTATTCTTTAAAAAGGATGGATCTATTCTCAAACATACAGAAGTTGCATCAGGAATGCCCTGGAAGATGTCCACTCTCATCTGCTGTCCAGAGTCCACCATATTTGCCTTCTTTTTTTGCAGTTCAGGGAGTTCCCAGTGAGGAAGAGTAGCTGAACACAGCCATAATTTTACTTCAGGCTTCTGATTTTTTCTGCTTTTTTTTAAAGTCCAAGGGGGAGAAGTGGTGATGAGCAAATAGTCTTAGGTATCCTGTAGAACAGAGCTGTGGTCCTGTGACGTGTATTTCATAAGCTGGTATTTAATTTTTATAGACATCAAAATATGAAGCATTGTTGAGGGAATACATGTGGGAATTTATTTAACACTGGAGAGGATATAGAAACCTCTGCTAGGCTTAAACTAATGCAGGGTGCTTTACCCAAATCTGTGTTGGTGTTTGCTCTTTCAAGGTGTAATGGTGTATCCAGCTCCTCCCCATTTCAGGGTTTTCCATTTAGGCATGAAACCACAGCTGTGTGGAAGTGGGGCTGTCTGGCCAGACCCCAGCGCGTGCTGTACAAACATTTCATACTGGCAGGTGGGGCAACAGGAGTGACAAAAATGTTCTCTTATTTCTTTCTCTCCCATCCTGACACCCCTGGCTCAATTTAAACCTTCATTTCTGTGCCTCCATCAGATGTTTTATCTCAGCAAATGAAGCTTAAATTCAGGATATGTTATCAACAGGGTTCTGATAATATTTGCAGATGTGCAGAGGAAAGGACTTGGAAATGGTTTTTATTGGGTATTGAAGACCTGGACAGCATTTAAGAAAGCTCTGACTGAGTCCAGACAGTGTTCAACTTTAGTTTCAATCTAAGATTGAAATTTTTGCCCTCCAAGTCAGCTCTAAATATTAATTTCCTTACATGTATTTAGGAAGCAAGTCAGATACTGTAAGTGAGCAGTGACGGTAAAATATTGGAACAACAGCAATATACCATGTTTTTTTAAACATCTATTTATAGAATGCTTTTTGCTCTAAGGATTAGGGGAATAGAAGCTGGGATTTTTCTGCTCCTTGATGAGTGTTAGTGAAGCATATTTGCTAACACAGTTTGACATACAATATATTTCAGTGCTTATGGTACCTTATGGTATGGTACTCCTGGTACAGTACCTTATGGCATTTTATTTAATGTTTGTGAGGTTTTCTGATTGCTTCCCAGATAATTTATTTTTATTGGCAGCTAGCTTTGTACCCTTGTACGGAAATGAAGCTGAAGCAGGGTGGTTTTTAAAATCTACAGAATCTCTGAAGCGTTTTAAAATAATAATACCTTGTTTAGCTGTTTTGGCTAACAGATTTGCCTCTAATCAGTTGGAAAGTTGGGAAAATCTTATCTTGAATAATGTGCTATGAAATTAAGATAAAACCAATCAGATGCCATAGAAATTTTCTTAGCTTGGAATTTTAAGAATCTAATGCTCCCACAGTCATTTTCAGTCTGTCTCCATGGGTCCAAAAGAACTTTTTTTTTTTGTTTAAGCTATGAAGGATGGACTCAGCTCTCATCTCAAGACATAAATGTTCTTTCTTGCTGAGCATTGATAAAACATTTCATAGTTATCTTCCTGCCTTTTGTTTATCTGCCATAGCATACGCTTCTCCCCTATAGTTCCCATTTGTTTGCTACCAAGTACAATTGCAAATCCCAGAGACTTCAGCAGCTCTGGCTTTATAGAACCCTATTTTAATAATGGTTAAAATCTAATACGAAAGAACCTCCATATTATATTTTCTTTGCGTAGCTTTATGTCTCATTTGATGATAAAAGAGAGATGACTTCTCAGATAAAGACAATATGGAAGGTCCTTTCCCACATAAAAACACACCACAGTTTTCCCTATTTTAATTTAGAAAATACTTGCAGCATCACAAATAGGACTATTAAGATTTTCCTTTAACTGAAAACATACTATAAATGTGTAAAGCCAAATAAAGACCTTTTCTTCAGCAGATGTTTTGCTGTTTCATCAGTGATTTTAATTAAAAAGCACGTGCCTCCTATTGTGTTTTGTACGGTCCAGTCACGTATCCGGGTCACTTTTTAAACTCCTTCACGCCTGAGGAGCAGATGGTTTGAAAAGCAAGCCTTAGTGCAACAAAATCCAGCATCTCCCTGCTTTCATTGTTCACAACCCTGCTCTTGTTTCTTGTGCTGTGCTCCCTAGTGCTCCTCCCGGCCAACTTTTAATTTGCTCAAATGGGCTCGTTTCTTTTGCTTGTCTTGGAGAAACTGTATTGGAAACCATATCAGAAACCATATCAAACCAGCTTAGCTCTGCACTGAAATATTGCTTCATTTTTATTATTATTGTTCCTGTTTTTCTTTTGCTACACACAATGGAAAACATTCTCTAGTAATTCTCAGTTTTAGTCACTGCATCCCAAATTATTGGCCAGATTCATAATGAGTCTGAAGAGAGATGGGAGAAGGTAAATACAGGTGAACAGACAGGAAAAACAAAAAAGGGAAACTAAAATTATTAATCCCCCAAAGAAATAAAATGTGTATCTTGGAGACAATGGGTTAAATGTTGGAACAAAAAGAGGTATCTTATGTTTCCCTCATTCTAAATATACTTTAAGTGCCAAAATAATCTTCTGTTCTATCCTTACAAATTGATTCCAATTTGTTAGTCAAAGGCTGTAATGAAATGACTCAAACCATAGTCTTGTTCCACTAAGCAGTTTGCTACAGCTTTTTTTTATTAATTATATTCAGACTGCAAGAACTGTCAGAATGTTAAAATTCCTAAGGATAGTTTGCCAACATCTATCACTAGATTAGAAACAGCTCTGCAAAACCTTCAGCAAAGCAAATAATATTCCATCACAAAATCAATACAACTAAGCATTGTCAGCGTAGTGCTGACAGTTCCAGCTAAAACAATTTATAATTTTTGAAGAAGATATGTTGTAAATAGAAGATAAGAGGTCTGTGAAAGATGTGGCCAGTAAACAGAACCCAGATGTAAACATTTTGCTGCTGGTACGTGTGTGTCAGCTCTGCTTGGCCTCTCTCTTTACCCAGATTATCCCCTACCACAAATTCTGAGTTGCATGGATCGAGTTTATCTTTCACGAAAGTGCAGCATCCTGCACTCATCACCTTGCTGATTCCATTGGCTGTGCACTAGAGAGTCCAAGGGCCTGTCTCCCCTCCTTTGCTGGAAAAGCTGCTTCTAGGAACACTGAAAAAACCCGGGGGAATAAACCAATATCTGCACTCATAAGAATGCAGAAAGCACTACTCTCCTGGCTGCTAAGAATATCATGTACCACCATGGTCATCTGGTACTGCTTCTCAAAGAGAACAGATTTTAGAGTAATACTCTCATAAATTCTGCAGGGAGCTCAAAATGTTGGTCTGAGTTACAGTGTATCTCCCAGAAAATCTTCTAGTCTTGATTTATGGATGTCAGGTAATAGAGGGCGATTAACAGAATCTTTTAAGATTTATTTTTAATTTTTTTTTTCTTTTTGGTGATAAATAATCCTCATGTTTGAAAATGCACACCATGTTCTTAGGACTGAATTACTTTAGTTTCAGCTTTCAGTCCTGGGCCTTCGCTAGCCCTTTTTTAGCTGAGGTTACAAATGTTTCTGCCTTCTAAATGTCACCCACAAACCTGGGCAGCTTTTTGGGCTGTCACAGCTGCCCGAGCATGACTGTGCCATCTCCCAGCTCTCACTGCCCATCTGAGTGTAACTGCACTCTGCAGCATCAGCAGTGGCTGTGCCCTTTCAGTGAGCCACAGATGAAATATGATTCTCTGCCAAACTTTTCCATTATTTCAACTTTTTTTTTTTCCTTGAAGTGTTGCTATCAAAACTTTATTCTGCCTGATGGTGAAGACGTGAACACATTGCCTGTATGTGATCTGTATTTGGTTTTGCTGTTCCGTGTTTGTCCGTTGAATGTCTAATTACCACGGTATTTCATCCTACCCAGTGTCTCCTTATCCTAAAGTACAACAATTGCTGAGTGATTTTCTGTCTCTTCTTAGGCTGTGTCCTGCAGAACTTGTATTTGCAAATGCAGAGCCAGTTTTGAGTTAGATGGACCACTGACCTAACCCAATATGACATTTCTTATATTAAAATATGAAAACTCCAGTGATTTCTCCACGTCATTGTTCTCAAAGTGTATTCTGCATATGTTACCCAGCATATCACCATGTTTCCTTGCAGTCCAGTTTTATTTTCTTTTTTTATTCATAAAGCTGCCAAAGAAGGATAAATTTACATGGGGTCCACACTAGAAATATTTCATGGAGTGATCCCTCATGTTCAGAAACCTTTCTGGCTCCATCAATGTAGTCAATTTAATTAAAGAAAATGGAGGTTCATGACATTTGGATAGTGCTGTTTTCATTCCAAATATTATGAGAGAGGAAGCCAAATACTTTGTGGAGCCTGAAGCAGGGTGTGTTGATAGAGTGCCTGTCATTGCCCTGGAAAGGAGAGATCCTCACCCCAGGGTGTACCCAGCTTGCTACAGAAGTGAGAACAGTGCAGTTGCTTCCATGTGATCCTGTGCCTCACTTACAGCCTTCCTGAGAAGTGGGAAATATTCTGTTGGAGGTGTCAGTACTGTGACAAGGCACATTTCCAGGACCCAAGTTAGGATCTCTGCAGCCTTATTGTTTCCTCAGCAGTCTCTCAGATGGTATAACTTTGTTCTGTGTAGCTGCCCTGTTATCTTTATGAGACTGTAACCTGATTTCTTTGAAATTACCTATGCCCTGCAAATCCTAGTGTTTGTTAGTAATTATCATCTGTTTTTCTTCCTTCCTGATTTTTGCATATTTCTACATTTGTCCATGGATTGTGCATGAGACTATGAAAAGGTCATATTTTGAATCTTTTTGCACATTAACTCTTTTCATGATACCTGTCCTGATGTTGTTACATTTATCTTCAGAACCTATTTGTGTTCATTATTAGTGATTGGGCATCAATTTGGATGAGTCTTTGGTCTGTCCTAATGCAGCAGTTTTTACACAAACACACCTACTCAGTGTATTTTTTTTCCCCTGGTAATTCATGCCATTGGGCATAAATCTTCTGGAAGACTAAATATTTGCAAAGGTGTTACACCTTGAAGGTTCATCCAGATTCTAGAAAGAAGTGTGATGAGTCCCTCAGTGAGAAATCCGTGCTGCTGTTTGGATTTTGAGTGTAACTGTGTGCAGTTGTAATAATTTTCTTCTGCAACTTAAAGGCTTGTTTTTCAAAGTGTCTTTGAACAAACAGTTGGGAGCAATGATTTGCCAAACTGTAATTAAAAGGAAATAGACTAATTCTGAGAAGTGTAAACAATGTGCTGAAGATAACAAAAATAGGGTCCTTAAACTGATCAATCGTGAGCCCGGAACAGGACTGGAGTTTGGGAAGGATTTAATTGCTGGGGTGAGACCCAGCATCTTGCAGGACTATGCATTTAGTGTCCTGCAGTAACATGTGCAGTTTCTATGGGTTTGCCAACAAATTCATGGAATTTTTTTGTCCTCAGCTGCATCAGCTCCCTGTTGCTCGTTAACATACTTTGCCAGGAAATTCATGGCATTTTTAGGTCTTCAGCTGTGCATTAATCAACTCCCTGTTGCTAGCTAGCAATACCTTCTTTTTCCTCTCTGTGATAACAGTTTTTTGCTTTACAAATAAAATCTGAAAGTAAAAGCTTGACCTACCTAAAACTAATGTCAAAACATCCTTTTTCTTAGAAGCAAAGCATGTGGATTTCTTACAACACTGTTCTCAGAACAACTCTGCTTTACGTAGAAGCTGTTACGTTGAATCTGAGAACTGTGGGTCCGTATTTTCATACTGAACCCTCATCTCATGTGTTCTAGCTGTTGCCTTTGATTTAATTTTTTTGTTAAGAGTCGTTTAATGTATTTTCCTTAATCGAAGAAAGCCCATCAGATGCCAGAAGTGGAAGCAGGAAAGCATTACTAGAAGGATGAGGGAGGGGATCCTTCTTTTTCCTTCAGCACATTCCTGAAGAACCTGCAGCAGCTGACCCTGCGCCGAGGCAGGGCTTGCACTAAACAATCTCCAGAGGTCCCTTCCAACCCCAGCCATTCTGTCTTTAAAATCTGTGAAGAAAAATGAATGAGAAGCAGAAGATTTTCTTGGTTAGACTAACAGCTTGCTATTTAACTTAAAATATGTACAGTCACTTTTTCTCTGAATCACTTTTATAATTATTTTGATATATTTTGTCATGTATTATCATTTTGAAATATTGGCTCATTCAGAGACAATTTTTTTTTGTTTCAAAAATGTGTCTTTTTGTTATATTTCTAGGATGTGTAATGAAAACATCAAAGAGAAAATTTGCCTGTGTAGTTTCTAGATATCTTTTATATTTCTTTACACTATGAAAGAAATCTAATTATTTTATACAGAAATACCTATCAATAAGTTATATTTTTCTTAGTAAAACTGTCAGATACCTATAAAATGTTTCTCTCATGATTTAGCTCAGTGTTTAATTTTTTCTTTTGTACGTTTGTTAAACGTGAATGCTGGGCTTTACAGGATTTTTAAAAATTCAAATTCATTAATGTAGTAATATCAAAAATTGAGACATTTTTCTAGGCACACTTTTGGCATAAAGGTAATAGGGCTTTATAATAAGACAGTTTCTGCAGGTTATTCCTAAAACTGAACACTTTTGCCTGGAAATGTAATTTTTGTGGTTGATTGCTGGATAGGTGCAGGTATAGTTTGACACTGGATTTCTCTGTAGGCTAAAGCTGTTTGTGAGAGGTTATTTTAATTATTTCCCATCTTCCTGTTTCCTTTCTGCTCTATTTCTGCATCTGTTTTACAGATCAAGTTATAAACTGATGAGTGAGGTGGTTTAAGGGCTATGGGGTATTTTTAAGCCTTTTTTTTTTAAGCCTTTAGATCACTTGACTGGTTAGTTTAGAGTCCAGTCCTACAAACCCATGGAGTAAAGATGTCCTTGGAACACCTCGATTTGACCATGTAGGCTGATAACTGGTCTCGAATCACACCTTAATGTTAATTTTTTCTGTTTTCTTGTAAACTGCATGGCTCTGTGCATGTGAGCCTGTATAGATCTCTCAGTAATCTGATCTGAAGAAGGAAAAAAATGTATTCCAATTATTCATTTTTTATTAATGTGGAGAAATCCATCATTCACGTTCAAGTCTGCAATTTGTTAGCTATGTTGAGTCAAAGTGACCATGGAAAGTGCTAGGACGTGGTCAAGCCTCATTAAAGGGAGGAAGTTTAGCACCCTGTGTAATGGCACCCTTTATTCAGTGATTGGCTTTTCCCATTTATTTCTATATTCTTGTTTCTATCTGTCAGTGGTAGTTAAATTACTTGAAATTCTTTCTGTAGCACAGTTCTTTTTTGCTTCAGTAACAATTGGATATTTTTTCCTCAGTCAAAATGAGAAATTTGCACATTTGCTGACTGGGAAACATGTAGGGCAAGGTATACGCACACTTTGGTATCCACTCAAGATAAAATTTTCTTTTTCTGCATCATATTTTGAGAGAAGATACCACTTCTTTTACTTTTGACATTTCTGATTTAGAATTTGTGTGGGCTTTTTTTTTTTTATCTTAATCTGAAATTTTGTTTCAACTTCTTTCTAAAAAAGAAGAGAAATCCAAGTCAAGATATTAACCTTTTTAGTTAATAATAATGTTCTCACAGAGTTATTACTGACTGTATAATCGAAACAGTGTCAAAACCTGACAAGAAAAATGATCTGACCAACAAAGAGCTCCCCTTGTGCTCCCCTTGTAAAGCCTTTTGTCTCGTGGAGAAGAAAGGCCATTCAGGGCATTTTTTCTCTTTTTGTGTTCATCCATTTATAAATTCTAAATGTCACTGCTTGCAGGCCAGCTTTAGGATTTGGTGGATTTGGTTTATAAACCTCGGTGTTTCAAGGTTTGCAGTACTTTGATGGGGAAGAAATTCATGTTTGGTAAGACAGCTGATAACAATTTACCAATCATGGTGTTATAGAAATCAGAGGTTTTCAATTTCTTTTGCTAATAATGCAGTAATTGCTTATCTTGCTCTGAAGCACTGGGTGCCTAATGTGTCTGCAGTACACAAAACTGTACCAGGGAAGAAATCCTTGGAGAGGGAGAGATCCAGCAAGAGGGAGGACTTGCTTTCTGCCTTGGACTGTGTAGTATTTTGTTTTGTAGCAGGAATAGTTTTGGTGTGAAGATGATATTTCTGAAAGTATTGGCTAGACTAAGTTTTATCATCTTATTTCAGGCCTTTGGAAATGCATCGAGTAACAAATATTACATCTTTGATATAAGTGTATCCTAACCCCATAGAACTGAATTCTCCTCCAGGCTGAGCACAACCATGAGGGCCACAATCTCCATTTCCAGGAAAACACTGGCAAAAGAAAGAGGAGTGACAACATCTACCATTATTTCTGATTATTGTTATTCACACCTGCAAGTCTTCTGGGGTTGTGAAGGTGACCTAAGGGGGGCTGTAGTCATTTTTGGAGCATAATAATGGGGAGTATTGCTATCTCTATTCTTTTTCCAGGTCACTGTCTAAGCCATTCCAAATACCTTCAGAATGTCTGGATTTGCGTACTAATTAGTCTGAATCAAATATTCATCACATCCGTGTTGATGGGATTGGTTGGAGATCTGATTAACCTTCAAGTGGCTCAGTGACTAAACACAGGTTCTTGTCTAGCTGATGGGATAATTTCCCTGCTACATATATTTCTTGTTCCTCCAACATGAAATTATTGCAAAGAGATGCCCAGCCTGAGCCTTCTTTGACCTTAGTTAGGCACAATATAAAAATCTAAAAGAGAGCAAAGCTATCATTTTATTAATAGAAGAAAGAATAAGCCCTATTATTAAATGAAAGGACAACTTCTTTTGATGGAAAAGATGAGGCTATGAAAATGCTGGAGGTGTTTTCATGTCTTATTCTTATAAACCCATTACTATGGTTCACCAAGATTCATCTTTGAAGGTTATGATCAGGTTATAATAGAAAGAAAAGCTGTGTGGAAATAAAAGTGAGTTTGCACGTGGTGTGGGGGGGGAGCAGGTTGTTCCCATTAACCATTCTGAGACCATCCTGAGACAGTCACTGCACTCGGGCCTTTCCCTAAAATCCGCCACCAAGGTCCTTGCAAAGTTCTCTTCAAATATCCAAAATTGGAAAAACACTCAGTGTAAAGATGTGCATAAAGTCTCTTGTGTGTTCTTGAGCAGATATGAGTTCTACAAAGCTCAACAAAGCCCCAGCAACAGTGCACAGTTTGTTCAATAAAATCATTACAAATATTGTAGTAGTGTAGCAGCAACATGCACTTATCAAGAAAATGTTCCTAAAACAATAAGTTGCTTTCAATAAACGAGTCTTTAATATCTCTAAGCATTAGAATATTTAATTTCAATTTTGGTGGTGTGATGGGGAAGGTAAATTAACTTGTGAAATTAATCATTTTATTTTTAATGAAAAAATATAAATACAGAAGCAATTTTCTATCTATAATATGACTTGAGGGGATGATGATTTATATTTAAAATACTATTCTGCTGGAATTTCTGCTACTATTCGAGATAATTTAATTTGTGTCATTTGCATATGAAAATATGCATTGAACTAGCAGCAAAATAACCTTTACACAATTCTATAATAGCATAAAATACAGTACATTACACTTTCAGTTATTAAGAATAAAAATACTCCATCCAATTTTGCAAAGAGAATACTTCACATGGTTAAAAACCCCCACAGAACTTGTATCAGATCTTTGCAATTTGTCTTGCTTTGTTATCAGCCAGAGATCTGAATTAGCTAAAGGTATTTCCACGTATTTTATCCTGCTTTTTCTTTTTAATTAGCTTCCTGAGGCAGAGATGCATCCTGTATTTTGCTTGCTTTCCAGTAAGGTTGTCTCCACAATAGCTCCCACAGTCTGCCAGGGATGGGCAGGATGGAAGGGCTTGAACCTGTGTGTGATGCTGCTGTTAGCTGTTATTATTCTCCCACTGAATAGGCGTTTTCTCCAACAACAGTTCTTCCCTGTCACAGGAGTATCTTGCTGATAAACCAACAGTCAGCATTCCTCATTAATGCTTGGTCTGTCACTATCATTGAAGACTCTCATCAATAGCTGATTAGTGCCATTAGATGCAGCAAGGCTGGGTCCTGTTTCTTCCCCATCTTTATTTTGTCTTTGCTAGGGGTACATCCATTGTGGTAAATGGATTCAGAGTGTAAGATTTCTCCTGGAATGGGCCAAGATGAGGAGATTATCAGAAATATATTGCTGAAAATGCTGAGGAATATCCTTTCCTGCCTGATTAGGGCATGTTGTGTAGCTCTCTAAATGCCATTAAGAATTGTTCTAAAACTTCTCCCAAATTCATCCCTACTTAAATGCACTACAGAATGTGTGGGGTGTTTTAAATGCGTTCCAGTCTGGCCTTTCATCTCTGGTGGGTTAAGCAAACAATCCCAGCTCACCTGAAGTGCATACTGGTATTCTGTCCAAAGTGCCATTTTCCCTCTTACTCTTTTCACTTATTACTATTTTAAATTATTTTTGCATTCTGATCACCAGCTTCTCTAATCATTCCTAATCATGCTGCTTGTTTTCTCTAGTTGCTGATAACAAAACTCAGGCCTCCCCTGTTGACTCAGATCCTACCCTGGCTGGATCCTCCCCTCTCATCCCCAGAAAGCAGCTGCAGGTTTCTCACTCCCCTCAGCAGTCTGCCATGCAGCCCTTCTCCACCATATTTATTAAAAACACCCACTTCCCAAAGAGTTGGCACACTCCACCTGTGTTTACAGAAATTTTCCCTGAGCATTTGGCCTACATTTTAATTGGCTTCTGGAAGGTTATTTTTTTTACATATCTTTCTGAGGTACTCTAGCAGCATCTCTTCCTTAGTGACAGCAGGGAAATTTTGGTGAAGGCCAAGAAGCAGCAGTGTGAGACGAGGAATGGCTTCCTGCTCCTCTGGCTCCGAGTGGGACAGTCTCCAGACACGTAGCCCAAAGCAGCAGAGGAGAATTTCCTCCTTATTTGACCCCACTGCCTGTGAGGGCTGGCACGGGGTGAGCTTTGGCTGCTGTCACTGACTTCCTGAGATGACTCTGAGTTCCCGTGGAAACCCAAAGCCACCCCTCCAGCACTGCCCGTGCTCCTTGCAACAACTCTTTATTCTATTTAAACACTCCAAAAAGAATGATTATCCTTCCAAGTTTGCTTTTTCCCCTCTAAACACTTTATAATCCTGAACTGGCTTCATTCCTCCTTTTGAACCTTCCTTTGAAGGTGCTGAGGGTTCACTTGCAATATTTGTGATCTCTGATGGTGCCAAGCTGGGTCTTCTCAGAGGGCCACTGGTCTTTAGTGTCCTCTAAGGCTGCTCGGTGCTATGTTTGGAAATAGAGCTTTGTGCATAATTTCATTCACGTTGCTTACTTTTAAAACACATATGTTTTCTTTTTAGATACCTATATCTTCCACAAATTAAATCTTGATACATTTCAGAACCAGTTTGGTGGTTTTTTAGGGCATTTTGTTCTGAGTAAGTCAAAACAAAGTGTTTCTTCTGTGATAATTGGTCTTGATTTTTTTTTTCTTCTGGATGAAATGTGTTTTGAATAGTTTCAGTCATTCTGAAGTTACACTTTTACATATGCACTCTTGCAGTCCAACTGTAAATAAAAATTGTAAGATTCTAGTTGAGTGCCTCATAACTGTTAATAAACACACCTGTTCTCTCCATTCTGTAAATTCTTCTACACAGTAGAATGAAGAATGACATTCAAGAAGGAAGCAGCATAGACTCAAGAGTTTATTTAAAAGAGTGATCTTGAAAGACTGAACAGGCACATATGCAGATCAGTATAATTACAATAAAAAGTACTACTTTTTTCCCCACTATCAAGATAAAGTGCAAAAGCATATGCTAACTCTATTCTGATGTTGATTTTATCTTACAGAAGTGTGTAATTTTATGGCACGGGCAGTTGATCTGCAAAGAGAAATGGATCAAGCAACCTCCTTTCTCAGCTTTGGACAAAAAAAAAAAAAATACAACAACAAAAAACCCAACAACTAACAAAAGAGCTATTAAAAGACTAATTAGCTTGATTTTCTTCTATTTTATCCAAATAAACACACACACCACAAAAAATGCATTATCTCTTTAAAAATTATTTTTCAAGGGGATGTTAGTCTTTCAAAAATAAAAATTAAATTACCATCTTCTATACTTTATAGAAGGAGCTAGACTTTCTCTACATGAGTAATGCAGTTCTGTGTGGGATCTATGCTATCACTGTAGATAGTAAAATAAACCTTGTGTTATAAAATAAAGGTTTTCTACAGCAAAAAGAGTCTTTAATAGATCTGCAATCCCAAAGTAACTGAGATTCCCCCTCTGAGTGACTTGTATCAGTTTTACAGGTTAATCAGGGGTGAGCTCAGAAAATTCCCATTGAATTAGCAAAGACAAAAACCTCTTTGCATCTTTATGTGGGGTGCCTTTAGTAAAACCTGAACTGAATCAGCCTGAATAGTTTAGAAATCTGAAAAGCCTGCCAAGAAGAATGGTTAGTTTTACAACCAGTCACGAATTTGCCACCTCTTGAGAAAACTTTCAGACCCAGCTGCCCCTTGTATCCTTGTCATCTCCTGGCTTTAGACAGGTTCTGGGTCAAAGACTTTTCTTACACCCTGGGCAGGTGGCCTTTGCAGGGCCCACGATGTCCACAAGCCTCCTCTCTAAAGAGCTTGGAAATTGAAATGATTTGTTTTTCTCTGAGTTGTCCCTCTTTGATGTTCATTGCCTTATAGGCCAGGACTGCAATTTCACAGATTTATTGGTCAGAGTGTACAAAACTGTGTGAGATTGCCAAATCCAGCACCTGAGAATTCTCTTTTTTTATCAAAAATCTTACTTGTTCTTTCTTCTTCATGCCTCAGGTATAAAATTTCCTTCTCATCTAAGTCTTATGGATTGCTGTAAGATATGTGTTTTGTTTTAATACTTATTGTGAATCTCTTTTGTGCATTGATCTTTATATCTTTATGTGTGTGGTTTGGAATGATTGTGACTAGCAGATTTCCTGAGGACAAAAATGAAATCCAGGTTTACGTACCAGCGTGACAGTCTTGGCCTCAAGAGTGTAAGCACACTCAGACCTTTTATCTGAACTGCATCAGGGCCCAGGGTTCTCACTGTAATGTAACTTTTTGAAAGGTCCTACACAGTCAGATGAAGGAGAGTGGGCCCTTTCTGATAAATGTGCAAAAACCCCACGTGTAGCTTGAGTGAGAATGTCAGCAAACCGAGGCATTTTTTTCACCCTTGTTTCCTTGAAGAATGGCATCAGGCAGAAGGATTCAACAAGGTTGCCAATAATTCTGGAATAATTTCCATCTGTGGCACTTCTTTAGTGGCCAGATGTTGATGGCCAGCGCGGCGTGGTTGGGAATACGGAATGCTCGCTGTGTTTTCAGTGACAGTGGAGCTGTTAGAGAAGAGATGACAAAACATAACTGGCGTGTGCTGAAAGACTTGCATCAGACAGATACTTTCAGTGTCACATATCTGGCGTTTACTGGAATACCTATTCTAATGGATGTCACTCAGCAGCCAGTGCATGTGTCACTGAGCGACTCTTTATGCCAGTTCTGTTCCAAAAGCTGCTGCCTGCTGCTCTATTCTGGGTGATGGTAGCAAAGAGAACATTTTAATGCTACTGAAAAGTACAATTATTTTTTCCACGGGATGGTATTTATTGCTATAGAAATTCCAGGTAGATTAAATCCTTCAAACTCCTGATGGCAGGCCAAATCTGTTGCTTGTTTACTGTTCAAATACAGGGTATGTAGAGATTTTATGCTCCCTGGGGCACCAAGCTGTCCTTTGTTTTCTCATGAGCACTGGTGGGATGAGCAGGCTGGGTGAAGGTATCATGGTGAGTCAGTTTAACAAACAGCTGGGCCTGAAAGAGCAGAAATTGTGAGTGTGAGTACCCTTCCTCATAGTCACAGTTTGATATTGCTTGAATATCCTGCATAAAGTATGTTACACGTGCTCCTCATCAGTGCAGGCAAGCACAGATCAGAAGATAAAAGGCATTTTCCCACCCAGTGGAGGTTACTGCATTTATTGTTTGAGGCTCTTGAGGAGAGTCACCAAAGCAGCAGCTCCAGCCCTGCCCCTGTCCCTGCTGGCAGTGCCACCTTTGTGCAGCCTCAGTCCTTCCAGCCAAATAAATGAATCTGGCCATCTGTATTTACACTCATTGTCTCACCAGCTCCCAGAAAGCTCCTTTATTGCTTATGTATACAGTACTTTAATGATATGGAAATTCACTAGTCACAACTTTAATGAACAACTTTTCTTGTATTCAAATGAATAAGATGCTGATGGCTGTTTCTTTGTACACAGCAAATGGTACTTCTATAAAAGCCACAGTAAATCAACAGCATAAGCTGATTTAATTACTAATTTGTTGCAATGGCTATTCCCACACCTATCATAACACTGTGTATTCAATTATCTTTCACCCTAATGCAGGTATGATTTGGGTTACATCTCTAAATAGGAAAACAGGTTTTGAATTTTTCTGTTTGTTTTTTTTTGTCTGTTGTTTGTGGGGGGGGTTGTAGTTCTTTTCCTTTCCTTTTTTTTCTTTGCAGCTGGTAAAACTAGCAGCAACTAGCATGTGTCTAGTGATTAAGACTTTTTCTCTTTGTAATTGTCAGATTGATTGGGACAATTGAATGATAATGAAAAACAGCTTGTTCCCTCATTTCCAGAGGTGACACTTTCTGCATAATACTGCAAAATATAACAAAAGGGTTTTCTTGGACGCTGCTTAAAGTTAATTGACAGCATCTGTTGTTTGGAACAACGGAGAGAAATAGCATTCCCTTGGCTCTTGGTCACGTTACTCAGGATTAGGCACTGTCACGCCAGCTGATATCTGAATATACTGTATCTATCCACAGGGTCTTAGCTGGGCTTTCTGTTACATCAAGGTTCCCCTTTGTACACAGCTGAGTTCAAAAAAATAAGTTATAGTTCATTAAATGAATGATACATCTCCTGAAAAATCCGTGGTCTTTATTAACAAACAAAAATGAGACAAATGACAATAAACAGCGGGATATAGAAATAATAGAATAGTTAGGAACTTTTTATGTTTTTTAAAAAGCATCTTTTACTTCAAAAATCTACTAGCTTTCCACTGCTATTTTATATCTGCTAGGGGTCTATATATCTGCAACAGCAGTAATCATTGCAGACACAGGGATTGTTTATACTGGCAGATCAAATTCTAAATAGTTTTGACAGCATGTGAAAGATATTTTGATTCTGTAATTCTCACAAAAAAAAAAAAGGTATAGCTTAATTTTGCTCTTAGAGTGGCTGTCTGTGCTCTGAGAGCCTGAATACCATTAAATATGCACATCCTTTTATCTTTTGGCAAACTTTTGCTTTCATTGCTGCTCTTTAGTCAGATGTGCATTTTTCTTTATGAGATTTAATATTTCTCTTTTAGAACATTGATCAGTGTCCAAAGTCACTTAAGACCAGCAGAAAAATCAATAGTGAGTGTGGATTGGCTGACTTGGAGCTGCTGCTGCAGCTGATCACCAAGAAAGCAGGGATTTGATTTGATTTTGCATTTTCAAGTCATTCCCTTGCTCTGTACTGTCTGTCAGTAAACTTCAAAATTGCTGATTTGAAAATAAATGAACACATGTTACTGTTTGAATCCGTTTCTTTTACTTTTTTTTGGTCCTTAACACAAAATGGCAAACACAAATATTAGCATTATTGTTGCTTACATGGCTGCAGGTGTGTGGCGAACTCCAAGCTGAACTCAAGGTCAGATTCTTTATGCTGTAAACTCTTGAAGTTAAGATTTGTATTTACATGGAAGGTTCATCAAGCAGCATATGTTAATGAGCCAGTTTTGTCATGTTGTTCTGGCAAGTAATTTGACATTTTGCTGTAATACTCTTATATTGAGCTCGGTATCATTGACAGTCAGATATTGAACTGATTGTAATCAGGACCAAGAAAATATTTCATATTCTGTGCTGTAATGTACAATATGTTATAATGTGAGATTTTCTCTATAGTGTAAAATGTAACAAATTGCCTTATTTCTTATTCTGATCTCTTTAGATATTGGTACAATTACTGAATTGAAACAGAACTAGATTTTTGCTGGAGTTTATTCTTCTGTTTAAGTTTGATAATGCACTGTATTTTATTGTTTGTGTTTATAAATAATGCTTTGGAGAGGAAAGGCACTAAAAATGCTCCATGTTGTAATAAAATACAAAGTAGTCATACTGTGTTAAATTAGCTGTTTTTAAATTATGCTTATGCCTTTAAAATATTTCTGGGTTTATATATTTATGTATGTACATGTGTGGCTATTGCTGCACAGTATTTGTAATGATCCTTATATTAATGCTTATTTCATAATTATTATTAAGTGTAACTATACCAACCCTGTGTTGTGTTCTGTTTCAGAGCTAAGCAAAGTAAAGATCATGTTCTTTTTAATATCAACTGAGTTTTAACACTTGTCATAATATAGCTGATGCAATATTCACTTTTCTGTGCTCACACCTCAGCAACAGATCTAAATTATGTTTTAAAGAGAAACTGTAAAGACTTTAAATATTCATACTATGTTGCTGATGCTACTACAATACTGAGAAACCTAGATTCAGAATTATATAATTTGAAAGTCCTTAATGTAATTGAAAAATATCTTAATGCCGTAAATACTGGTATGAAAGTTCAGGAAATGTGTTTCTCTCCTACTTTCTCTTCTCTTTTGGACTGGTTAGGGCTGATCTCAGCAGTGTCAGTAATTATTATTCTGATGACTTGCCCCTGAAAGGCACTCGCTTGTACCTGTGGGGACAGAGAATCCATTTGCCTGGCGCCGGGGAGTCGGAGGCACAGGCTGGCGCCAGCCAAGAGAAGGGAAAGATGATTAATATGTCTTATAGATTCACTGTCTCTTCACTTGTCCTAGACCTGCCAGTAATTCCACTCCCCTGTGGTTCCACCTTGATCACAGATAATGGAGGCAGATTGAAAGTTTGAAGACACAAGCCTTTCTCTCCTCCTGATCTGACATTACTCACCCAGGCTAAATGAGCTGTACAACCACCGGCACCTGCCTATGGGAAGGCATCTCAGTGCACTTAGCAGTAATGCTGCAATAAAGCAGCAACTGTACTCTAATTAACCAGGTTCCCTTTCTTCCCTTTTTTCCTTTCTTCCTTTTTTTTCCCTTTTTTTTTTTAACTGCGCAGCAGGCTGCCATTAGTAAAGCTATGATATTGCAATGGAAACAGTAACATAAGTATTCCTTCACCTCTGAAATATATTATAACTTACCTTTCCCTTTTTATTTCTTTGCAGAAATAGTATAATGCAAGGTTATTTTGTACCAGCAAGGTAGCTGTTGCATTCTAAGGAGTGGAATTATGAATGGAAAAATAACCCTGTGGAGAACATCTGTTAAAATTTTTCTTACATAGGTGTATCTTTTTAAAGTTAAACCCCTGTTATTTACTCATCTATTTTCCAAGCTAAACTGGACTTTGTACAAATGTCAAAGTATACTCTCACAAAACCATCTTTGCAAAACTTCTAGCAGAAGTATGTACGCTTGTATTGGTAAGAAAATTTATTTCAGGGACAATAGAGCAAAAGCAGAAAACAGAGTAGTCCCTTGCTAGGGGTGTTTTAGGTGATGTCGCAGCAAACAGCAAATTACAACATGCATCTGTATATGCCCAGTTTGCATCTTCCCTTTTAGATAAATGCCTTATTCTGAATTGGACTGATAGAGACAAAATGTCCCTTTTTCTTTCCAAAATCAGGCTGAGCAGAACATATAAAAAGGTTTTACAGTGGGGAAAGACAATGTCTGATACAATCTCTAGAGAGATAAGTCATAACAAGAACCTCTGAACGTGAGCTTTTTTGGTGTGCCCATGAAGTATTTTGCTCTGTAGCTCTCTGTGAGTGATTGAGCATTTAAAAAAAGATATCTGGTATTTTTAAGTGTCTTTGATTTCTTGGGAGAAAGCCAGACAATCTTTAGTGGACAGAGTAAGTTTTAGATACCTTTGGCTTGTTTTGATTTTGAAGGTTTGTAAAAGCAAATCTGTATTGTTTGGGCAGTGCATAACTCTTTAAATTAAGTTAAGCCCCGTGTTTTATGTAATTGCACTTCTAATAGAGACACTCTGAGAATCTGTACATAGTGAAATGTATTCTGGTTAAAATAACATATCTGTATCTTCTGAATATTAAAGAAGACTAGGTCTAGCTAGAGAGCTAAATTCCAGAAACTGGCAGACAGCCCACTTTCATATAAGCAAAGTGATACCATTTTTAGGTATCTAGGGTATTATTATGAGTAAGGAAGAGAAGAGGAATAAATAAACAGAGTAGGCCAAAATATTTTCAAATGCAATATAACCAGGAGTATAAATCTTAAGAGTCATGTTCCTTTAGCAGAAGAACTCTAGTTACTGTATAAAATAGGAAAGGTTTACATGCTACCAGGTCATAGGGAGTAATTTTGTCAGTAGCAAAGCACGCTAGATCTATTAAAAAAATATAAAAAGAAATTCTCTATGTCATTGCTCACCTCATGTTGCCACTGGGGATATATCAGTTTGGGGGTGACCTTTGAACTTCCAATTCCTGGTCCTGCTTGCTGGCTTCTTGAAGGGATTAGCTAATGCAGCACCAGGGGCAACCACATTAACAAGGAGAGAGAATTGGGGTTATTGTGAGAAAAAAACGTGACTCATTCAAATGGAAATTCTGGGCTCAGAAGTTGTAAAGGTCTCCAAGCTGGTTATGGGTAAAGGCTGATTTATCATAACAAATAATGGGGGAAAGTTTCAATGATCTTTCAAGGGAAAAATCCTAATTTTAGAGTAAAGAGAAAAAGCCATAGCACATTAGAATTTTATAATTCAGTCCATGATCCATTAAAACCTTCACAGTCATGATCTGTAAGGAATTGTCAGACAGGTATAAGACAACTTTCACTGGTCTCCTAGGATCAAGGACTTTATGTCCTAAAGATTCACACTAGAGTTTACAATAAATTACAGAACCTGTAAAAAAGGCTGATATCTTGGAAAAAAAAAAAAGAAAAAAAGTACCTGCAGCTTTTAAAATTTATTTTGTGCTTTTCTTTTTTGTTTGTTTTGGGGGTTTTTTGGGTTTTTTTGTTAAATGAAGTTACTTGTAAAATGTCATAAAGCAGCACATGAGTGCAGCACATGATCTCAGGGCTGAAAAAGGTCTTCTAAAGTCCATTCCCCCACTGGAGCTGTGGAAGTGCCTTGTCTTTTCAGCAGGATCAGCTGGGGCCAGGTGTGTTCACAAGGGCAGTGACTGATTTGCAAGAGTCCCCCTGCAAATACTTGTGGGCTATTGAGAAACAACTGTACTTTGTTTGTCCTGTTGGGTGTAGAGCCTTGTGTGAAGATGTTCTCTTTTGGCAAAGGATTGTAAGCCCTAGAAAGCATGTAGAAGAGTAGGCTACATGTCTGCATGCTACTTAAAAATCACTTACTAGTGGTCAAAAAAAATCTCCAGGATGGAACAATAAACTAGGCAGCACATCCAGTTTATTTCTTACAGCACTGGGGTAATGGACTTCCATTTCCTCATTGGATCTGTATAAAGCACATGTGTAGAAAAAGACAAATATGTTTTCAGCACCTATGTAATTTTTCGTGGTATAGTTTGGCATCTTACTACTGATATATTTAGGAAAATCATAGTATGTCATTTGTTGGGCTGGCGACTATAAACTCCTACTTGTGGGCATAATGCTTACTGCCATGAGTAGTGTCTGTGATTTACTATTTACCATTCTGATTTAGAGCAGTGCTGCTAATGACAGCAAGCATTACACCTGCTGGTAAATGATTTCAGATTTGGCATTTTTAATACCAGATATTGGAAGACTAGATGTTGAGTTTAGATGTATAATTTTGTACACAGTGCCACCTGGAGAATTTGGGAATAAGGTTTTGAATATTGAATTATTTTTTTTGCTTCGGTTTTGCTTCGTATTTATTTTAGCTCTGTGGGACTATTAATGAGTTTTCTTGAAGTCTGCTGTGTTTTGGTACTGTTACCATTTCGTATTGTAACATTCTGCCAGTTGTCTGGTCTAGAAGATGGATCTTCTCAAGGACTTGAGTTAGAATTGAGCCTGATTCCAGTTATTGAAGCCCAAGTATAGATGTGAGGTTGTGAAAGTCCCTTCAGAGCTGCTGTCTAGCTTTGTAAGTTCACAAATATTTTTGGTCTTTAAGTTGCTATGTTTTGACTTCTGAATTTCTCAGATGCTTAAAGATCTATCTCTGGATGTATCCATACATTTGTCAGTCGTAATAATATGAGGAGCCAAGTCCTAATCTTTGGCTTCTGCCAAGACTTATAAACTGGATATTCTCCAGCCTGTTGTGGTGCCTGATCTGATGGGTGTGATCAGCTCACAGAGAACTTTCTAGGTTTTGCAGAAAACAAGTACAGGTAGTTAGAGAGAGATGAGCTCTATCATTGCTGGGCTGCTGAATCCTTCATTATCCAACCAATCTCCAAATTCCCCTCATGTAAAATGGACAGTGCATATAAGAACAGAGGCAT
Source organism: Pachycephala philippinensis (assembly GCA_013397055.1). NCBI lineage: Eukaryota > Metazoa > Chordata > Aves > Passeriformes > Pachycephala > Pachycephala philippinensis. The sequence continues at coordinate 335,979 of VWZT01001193.1, forward strand.
TTCTTGTCCAGGCCAAGCCAGGAGCAGAGTGCTCAGTCCCTCCCTTGAGGGGACACCTCTTAGGCAGAGTGAGGGTCATGGCAGGTCTCCTTCAGGCAGGGCAGGTGTCCTAACTGCTGTTAACTGCTGATACGGTGTGTGACAAATGGCACTGCCACTTTCACCAGAGCCTGCATGACCTGACTGGATAAACCTCTTGAAAAACCTGCTCTGATCTCATAGCTGACCCTGATTTGAGAAGGAAGTTGGATTTGATGACCTCTTGAGGTCCCTTCCAACCTGAATTATCTTGTGATCCTGTGATCATGGAGCAGATGAAATTGTCCTGGTCCTGGGCATTTTGTGCTGCCTCACATTCAGAGGGGTCTGACTCTGCATTTATTGGACAGGCAGCAGATACACTTTATTTAGACCTGAGAATCTGTAGAAGATTTAGCTCTAAACTACCAGCCAATGTCCTAGAGAAAATTCTCCCCTACGAAGACCCTTTGGTCTTTCAGCTGTACAAAGTACAGTGGAAGATCAAGCAAGGGTAAGTTTTCCTGCCTCACTTCAGCTCTTGTGGAAGCCTTCAAGTAAATCTGTCCCTGCACTGAGCAAACGTAGGCCTAGATTTTAGGGAAGACTTGTTCTGTTTATGGTTTACATCAAGGTCATAAAAAATTTTTAGGCTATGCATATTTTCGTCGTGAATCATCGTGGTTTTGAGCAAGTGTTGTTTTAAGAGCTTGACTTTATAGTTTTACAAATGCCTTGTAGTGGTGAGAGTCTCAGGATAAAATCTCTAATTTCGGAAGAATATTATGGTAAACATAAAACCGCAATAAACAAATACAAAGCAGTATGAAAAATTAATGGGTTTAGTATTTTCGATCATTTTCCCCCCTAATTTAAAATACAATTTTCAAAGGTTCTGCAGGAGATTGACTCTCACTCTGTAAACAAGATACTCAAATAGAGAATTTTCATATTCTTAGCATGTATCATCTTGATATTCAACTTTGTCCAAAGATCTTATCATTCCTCAAGAGCACTCTACAATTGAGCAAAGTTGGTGAAGCTTTTATAATACAGCGCTATCATCAGATGATCCTATTTTTAAACACAATTGAAATGAAAGAGCTGGTAGATGACCTGGTGTTTAAAAAACGTGAATCTTAGTCAGTATAATGCACACTTTCAAAGATGATCAAATGCACCAAAAGCTATTTTCATTCATCACTGGAGCAAGTTTGGGCATTTTTTTGGGTCTCTAGAATCCCAGCACAATAGGATTCCATGACCACGGATCAGAGAAAGAAAGAAAATGAAAGTAGGTTTCAAAATAATCATATGGGAACTAAATTACCTCTTTGTGAATTTTCATGTCTAGCAGAAATGTCGAGCTGGTATGAGGGTTTTGAAATTGCCTTTTTTTTTTTAATGTTTTCTCTCCAAAGAAATGAAAGGTTTAATTCACCTATAGGTTTTCCAAGGTGTAGTAAGAGACAGAGATTCTTGTCCAGAACTTCTCCAGCCCTACTATCCCCTCCTATCTGTCTCCTCACAGAGGAACTGGATTGATAAGCACTGCTCAGTGAAAGGGCTCAGCTGTTACCTCAGAAATGATCTTCCTTCATCTTCCAGTGTTGCCAACTTCTATTATGCCGACATAATTTCTCTTGGAAGAACATTCTGCTAATACTTGTAGGATCCTCTCACAAAGTGGTTTGTCCTCGTCATTTCTGTGATGTGTGGCAAGAAGAGGAACAGAGAAGTGTGGTCAGAAACTAGCATTCCCTCTTTCTCACCCTGAAGTTGGATTATAAGGCAAGGTAGAATTTACCTGCATTTATAATCACTGTGAGGTTCTAGGACTCATTCATTTCTGTCCATGATTTTTTCATGCAGAAGGGGAACATATGGTCCTAACTCCCTCACTTGTTCCGAGGAGAATGGCAAAGCAGAAAGTCTAAACTGCTTCAAGTCAAAGCCTTTCATAAATTAAGGCTTTTATATTCTACCTCTTCTCTGAATGGCACAGAATTTTCCTTCCTGTGTGATGTTTTGGTGTGTTTAGTGGCTACATGTGAGCGCAGTGACATTTATGTGAAGTGAATCTATTAAATTCTTTATAATGAATAGCATGTAACTGTAAAACATATACAGTTTTCTCATTTTGCCCTCCTCTGGGAGACTACGACAACATTTTGGCAAGTAGGAGTAAACAGCTTTGTGTTGGCATGCAGTAAATTAAACTGAGTAATTAAAATCAATAGCAAAACACTAGCTAGGCAGAAAGGTCATATAACACAACAGAAAACTGTTGGGTAGCATATTGCAGGAAATCAAAATAAATTTCTGAACTTTTCATTATTCTTTACATGCCTGAAACTGGTCTTAAAAGGGATACAGTGAGGGATTGATAGAGACAGGACCATTCTCTGAGATGGAATAAAATGTTTTAATGCTAATGTATGAGATTTTGCAGGGTACGAGGCTGCCAGACACAGTGGGAAATAGAAGAAAGGACTTAAATTTAACTACTGTAATATAAACTTTTTTTTGTTTCGATTGCTTTAATGTATTACATAGCAATGCCTGCAAGTGCTGAGGTCAGGTATGCCAGTCACTCATCTGTCAGTGCAGGTGTCAGCTATAAATCTAATGTTCATTTTTCCCTGGTCAGATGGAATGTGGCCTAACAATTTAGGTGATAGTCCAGGTTTTACGGTCTTTACTATGATTATCAGGTTCGACTGACAAATAGATAACAATTCTGATTTTGGGATACTGTTCTAAAACACTGCACTTCTCCTATGGCCATGGCTTCCCAAAGGAAGTATGTGGTGGGTTTTTGCATTTTTTTGCTGATGAAATGTGTTACGGTGGTGGAAGGAGGTGGGAGGAAATCATGAGACACGATTCCGGGAAAAGTGGAGATGTAAGATGAGTCACTTAGAGTGTTTGCTTGGGAGAGACCGAAAAGGAATCAAAGGCACAACTAACCTGTAGCAAGTATGCTCAGTCATGAAGTGGATACGAGCTAAAGGTAAAATGTTTTATGAAATGAACTGGCTGAGTTGAGAAAAGCAGAAAGCTTTAAGGCCCAGGAGCTCTTCTGGCTGGACTTGTTTGCTTTTCCCAGTTCAATCTGTTGTTCTAATAGGCAATGTTACTGTGCCTTTCTTATCTCTCTTGAATTTGCCAGCTCCATTAGCTCTCTCTCAGGCAACTGTCAGAGAGATCTTGTGTCATCAGTCAGGAGGTATGAAATGCTGCATTTATAAGCCTTTCCAAAGGTCTTCATTTTTGGATTTGCAGCATTTTTCCTACACAGTTTCGAAGAGCTTTTCCTGACTGTGCAAATCCTGGGACTTTCTGTGGCTGTAACAGGTCTCGGCTGATCAGGGGGTTTTGGGGGGTAAATGATGAGTTACAGTGTGTTTATCTGGCAGATCAGAGGCTTCAGCACTGGACAGGCAGTTGTGAAACAAAAACACTGGGTTATGGTTGGTGTGTGCTGTTCCTATTTATTCCTGAGGTCATTTAATTTCCTTTCTGATGTCCATGATTTCAATTTAAAACATTCTTTTTTTTTTTTTTTAATGTTTCCATTTATATTGTCTGTTTTGAATTTAACAGCAGCAATTTTAAAATAATAACGGTGATAGGCAGTTTTTGTGCTGGCTGCCTGCAATAGCTGTGTCTTGTCACTGAAAGCCACACCGAGTTCTAACAATCGGGTGCTACAACCTGGCTGAGAGCAGCCACTGTGCAGACTGATCTCACTGAAAGCTGGGCTCACATTTGGTTTGCTTGAGTTATGAAAATGGCTTGGCCTCTTACCCCGGTCCCCTGAGAATATGATGTGCATCCACATCCTGCAGCAGCATGGGACAAACACAAAGCAGGCATCTCCTGAAGGGAGACTCCAGTGATCTGTGCAGCAGGAATGCTGCAGGCCCACATTATCTGCACTAGCACTGCTGTATGGGGAGCATGGATTATATCTGGTGTAAGTGCTTTAACCAGCCAGGCCCTCATGGTTAATGGACATCAAGTTTAATGATTCTGAGGCAGAGATTCACAAAGGAATATGAACATGATCACATCCTGTTGAAAATACTATAAGGCATAATATTTTTTTTCCTCCCGGTTTTAATCCAGGTAAATAAAGCTAAAGAACTTTTAGAGGTTTTATATTTTCATTTTTAGTGCTGTGGAACCTAAACTAATACATACCTATGTTTTTATATATACAAATAGTGTATGAAACTACACAGAAATAATTTTTGGTCTTCTATTTTCATGTTTTAATGTAGTATGTGGGCTTCCTTTTTTAAAGGCAGCTGTTAACTTTTAAGACCTTTCAGCATATATTTTTCCCATGCTTCAATTTTTATAGTCATTAATGGAATAGGAAATGGCATCTACCTTCCTTCCTGTTAATACGAAACCCTAATTTATGAATCCTACTTAAAACTGTGGTTCATGTTCAGCAGGACTGTGCATCTGCTTAAAGCTAAGCTAATGTACAACTGTGGGAAAATGAGCCTGATGCAAAGTCTTCTACAAAGATTTCAAACCAGTGTGCTAAGTAATAGCTTGATGTATTTTTTTAAATGAATTGCATGTGTATGTGTATTGAATTTTTCCTACTATTTCACTGAATATACCTTACATTTTATCTTCAGTATTACATGGCTAAATTTCCTAAGATGCTGGCCATAATAGTACTTGGATCCACCTGTATTTGGATATATAACACCTCTGTGCCTTCTGGTCCCATTTAAAGACCAGAGGGACAATGTTTGATACATGGTATTGCCTGAAAAAGCAACAGATAAAAAATTACCACTCCTGCTTGAAAGCCTTTAAATATTTAAAGTTATTACAACCTAAATTTTCACCATTTGTGTGTTTAACTGGATAGCTGTATATATTATTTGTCAAGTACTCTTACAAATATTTCCTACAAGTTTATTGACAAATGTCCTGCCATTCTCCTGGAAATACACAATACATGGAGCATTTTGAAGATGATTTGCTTATAAAAATTTCTGTATCCCATAAGTTGCTTTCTCTTATTTTCTCTTATTTAAGAATAAATATTACTGCTTCTTGACACTATTTGGAGGATTTTTAGATGCTTTGTTTCAACACCTCAGCCTTACTGCAGTAAAGGCTGCTGTTTTTAACAGAAGTGCCAGTCCTATAAAGTCTTACTTGTCTAAAATGAAAGTTAGTACTTGGACCAAACTTTTGGACATGTGAAACAGATGAATTCCTGGGACAAATGTAAAAAAATCCCCAAGAAACCTTACATAAAATATAAATAAAATGCAATGATAATCCTACTGGCTTTTCTGTAGGTGGTGTTGTTTTGTATGCAGAGTGATCCAACATGGTGAAGGTAATAGCAGGGTAAAAACCTGAAACAAACTGAGGAGCATTACTACTACTTACTGATATTTCATCTGCAAAACAGAAAGACAAAGCTGATGGAATTGACAGTATTTTGCTTTACATAAAGTAGTCACACCCTGCCATGTATGATTTGATATTTAAATTGTATTTTACAGTTGTTGGTGCTGATTATTTCAGGAAATACTGAGAAACGTAGAAGGCTACCCCATCATCTTGGGTTCTTTTCTGTTTTCCCTTTTTAAATCTTATCACTGGAGTCTGTGACCTAGGACTTTCTTTTAGGGTATTCTCTGCCCACTTTTTCCTGATCTGAAATCTAAGAGCACCACATATATTTCACAGTACTGGGAATATGTGGTGATGGGCCTGGGCTAGCAACTAGTGCAGCATCTGCTTAGATTCTCTCATTGATTAGGCCCCGGAAGTGCAAACATTTGAGCAATGATTTTAAGAGTAACCTCTCTAGAGCCTTACTGTGTGTGCCTAGAAATCACCAGAGGCACAGTTTTTACAGGTGCATATCTGTCACTTGGAACTCAAACTGCCCATTATAAATCTCCATACCTCTTCCCAGGGCTTCCTGAAGATTTAGCTCAGACAATCTTTGGGGGCTGAAGAGCGAGGAGGGTCTCCTCTAGTTTGATTACATTTGCTGAGAGCACAGAAAAAAATGCTTTTGTTGGCCAGATATCGAGTTCTGCATTGCGTTGGTGATCACTGCCTTGTGTACAGCCCGTACCATCCCCTCACAGGGTATCAGCCTCCGTGCTGACCTGGGAGCAGTCTGTACCTTCTCTCACCCTGTTTTATAACAGTCTAAAGAGGAAGGAAAGTGTCTAGAACTTTGTCATTACCTTCAGCAGCAGCAGGAGAATGTGAAGAGTCTTTCAAGGCTAAATAAAACTTTGTGTAATTTAACAAAATGTATCCTACATTTCCCTTCCCCTCGCCATCATGTCTAGTTATATTGCAGAAGAGGGTAAAGGAGGTAATGCTCTTGTAGTCTAAACAAACTCAGCACGGTGAAATGGGACAGTACTTTTAAATATGCATAAGGATTGCAGTTGCTCCATTTTGTGACACTGACTGTTCAGGTAGAGGCAAAAAAAGCAAAACAACAAACCACACAGTTTTCCTAAAATGAATATTTTTTAAAGGGCTATCAAGAAAAATGATGCAGTAACTATTATTGTGAAAAATTGGAATGGCCTGGATGATATCACGCATACAGTTTGGAAAAACAAGATTAGTGTAACACACCATTTTTCAATTTCTCCTGTCTTCAACAGCTCCAACCCTTGCAGCACCTCATTTTTTTAACTTTGTGTCTGGGATGAGAAATCCCAGGTGTGTGCAATGGTTTCTGACTGCCCGGTCCCCCCAGCTCTGCTTGCATGTTCCATGTGCACTGTAAATAAGGAGTGACCGAGAGGGCAGGATACTTAGTCTCCTCTTAGATCAATACTACTCTGGGGGTCAGCAGCTAGGAATGTTTGAAAAGAGAGAAGGAGGGAATTGTCTTTTATTTCCCCTGTAGACTGAGGCCAACACCTTTGCATTGGGTTCATCTCTGTCACCTGGGGAAGAAAGCCTGTGTTAGGTTATTTCTGAACCAGCCTCAGCTGGCAAAAAGACCAATGTGAATAAGATGGCAAAGAATTTAAGTAGCGAGAAAATCCTAGAATATTTTTCCCTCACTAAAATAAAGATTTTAATCTCTAGGTGGCCATCTAGGTGGTGCTTTTTCTAAGAGCTAGACTCAGTGGGGAGAGGGATCGAGGTCAGCATGTGTCGGAGTTGGACGGCCCAGGGTGTTTGCAAAGCAGTAGCTCTTGGTCTGTGAGCCAGAGTATTGAAGTCCCGTTTCATTCATTTTCATCTTTCAAGAAAAGGTCTTGCCACGTTTGTTGTTCCCTTCTGGCTGGGAAAACTGAGGATTTTCCTTCCAGGCTGCTTTTCTTTTTCTCCGCTGTGTGTTTAATGCGATAGCTCCGAGTGCTGTCTCCAAAAGGGATAACTAAAGGACACAAAAGGCAGGGCTGCCCAGCACAATGCACATTTAGCCCTGGAAATGCAGTGTTGCCATTGCTAACAGGCCACACGCTGGCACAGGGGATAAATGGGAGACCTACAGCCTCTCCTTATAGCAGAGAAATGCAAGCACCCTTGGAGATGGGTACTCTGCAACGCTCTCAAGAATAGGAGGATGTTATAAAGTAGTTTTTCAATGGAGGGAGGTGAAAGGAGGGAATTTGAAGGAGCTCACAGAGGAGCATGGAGAATAAAATTTGTGTACGTGCAAGATGTCTAGCCTGGGGAAGAAATAAAAACTTTGCAATGCTGAATTTAAATTATTTTGCTTTCACATTGTCACATCTTGTACATGTTTCAAAATTATGTGTTTTCACGCAAAGCAATCAGGTGGTTCTGCAGCATAAATCAGTCTTTATAGCAAACAAGGAGGTACCTATCTTAGAGCTGCTCTTTTCTGGGAATAAAGATGAGGCACTATCAGAGATTGAGAAGATGGAGCAAATTGATTAATTAAAAAGTAGTAAATCATCAGTCCCACATGATTTATGTATAAAAGAATTCTGAGGAAGATTAGGAATGAATTAGCTGAACTGCTAACAAAGATATGCACTCTCATTAAAACCAAGCTCTGTTCCAGAGGGCTGGCAAGTATCTGGGGTTTATCCTATATTTAGACCAGTAAGCATTACATCTGCACATTGCAAATGGTCGAAACTGGAATTTAAAAGGGAATAATAAAACACCTGGAAGATCATGATGTGAGAGACTTTAATGAGAACAGGTTCAGCAAAGGAAAACCATGTCTCACTACATTGCTCAGAACTCTGTGAATGTGCCCATAAAAAGGAATTAGAATGATCATCCTGGATCAGACCAAAATTCCCTCTAGCCCAGCATTCTGCCTGTCAGTGCCCAGTCACAGCTACACAGGAGAGAGGAATGAAAAGAGTTAGATAACCCTTTTCCCCTGGACTTGATTGACAGCAACAAAGGCCAGGTCTGAATTTAAGGGGGTCACCTGCTGACATGTTGACATCATCTCTTTCCCAGAAACCAGTCCTGAACTCACTGGTGCTCAGAATTTCCCCTCACTCACTCAAAAAAAAAAAAAAAAAAAGAAAAAAGGAATTAATTGGTAAAATAAACAATGTTTTCCTATAGAGGATCAAAGAGAACTCTGACAGGTTGGATGTTCAGAGTAGCAATAACCAATTTCTGAGGTATAACTGTACCAATACTATTGTCATCTAGCGAGGCCACTGAGTTGTTTTGTTAGCTGCTCTTCACTCTCCCAGCCAAACATTTCCTTGCTGGCCACAGCTCTGGGTGCTCTGCATCCATGGTGCTCTCACCCACTGTTCCCATCAGCTCCCACCCTCTGCTGACTGCTTTTGTTGTTTCAACCCTTGGAAAAGTAAGCACAGTCCTGAGAACCAGGCACAGGCTCTCAGTTCTCAGGAGAGGCTTAAACAGCTTCTGGTACTCACTCATCTGGCAAAAGGCTTGAACTCAAGTCTCCTTTTTTAAACTTTTTTTCGTTTTTAGGGCATGACCTTTGTATTTTTTTGCTATATGCTCTTCCTGGATTGACTCACTTGGACAGTCAGTTAACGTGGGCTTTCCCACATTTCTCCTTGTGATGAAGTAGCTCCCTTTGTAACAGAAAAAAATATAATTTTACTTTACTTTACTTAAATGTGTAATTGCAATGTGTGCCAAAGAAGGGTGTTTCTGGCTTTCTCACCAACCTTTCCAGTTTATGTCCCTTTGAGTGCATTGGATGCCAAGGTGCACTTTCCCCCTGGGAATGTTTCCTCACCTTTGGGTTTCAGCTCCCAGGCTTATGAGACGAGCTGCCTGACATAATGTATTTTGACTTTTTAAAAGCATGTGACAAAGTCTGTCACAAGACCCTGCTGCAAAGGCTAAGTAGTCACATATGGTGACAGGGCAAGTATCCTCATAGATCAAAACCCGACAAGGAAACAAAAAGGCAGAGGGCTAAGTGGTCAGTTTTCATCCCAGTAAAAGGCCAGCAGCTGTTTCTTAAAGTTACCTCTCAGGTCACATGCTAAATATCTTTATTAATGATCTCGGGAGAGAGAGGTGAAGGACTGGGTGGTAACATTTACAAATGACGTGTAATTACTTAAGTAATTTAAGCCTGTAGCATGCTGTTGCAAACTTCTGGGTGATCTAACAAGAAGGTTCATTCCTGATAAATGAGAAGTTAGTACGTGGAGGAAACAACACAAAAATGTTATCCTCTGACTAAAGGGAAAAACCCTGAACATTGCTGTTGGCAGTTCCACAGCAGAAGTCATTTGAGATGCTGTTGTGGTAGAAAAAGTGAACAAGGTGCTAGAAGGCGTAAGAAATGGGGCATTAAAAATGAATTACTGAGCTTGATATTCATTGTGTGTAGACAGATGAGAAGATAAAGCACAATATTATGGGGAAGTGTCCCCAGCTAACAAAGTCTGATCCATGATGACAATTTCCTGTTTTCTTTTGTCTTTATCCTGCTCATACATCATCTACTATCAGAGATGCACTGATCTTTATCAGGGATAATATACTTTGGGAAGGCAAAGGCTTCCAGAGGGTTTTGGATCTTGCTAAGGACAGTTAGGTGTCAACCAAGCTACAACTGGCAAAAACCTCTTTCCTATCTGTTCTCCTTTCCTTGATAGTTAGTTAAAATTCACATCTAAATGACATAAAATAAAAATCTCAACTTTGTATTTAGACTGTGAAATCATCAACATTTTAAACATGGATTTTAGAATTCATATGTTACTGAAATGCTTCCTCAAGTTGGGGCTCTTATGAGACTTATAAATTATTCTTGCATGGAGAAGTCACCTGAGACTAACCTAAATGAAGTTAACATAGATTTTAAAAATTATTCTTGCAGAAGAACAGGGAGTGGTGGGAATAGATGAACAGATGGGAAAGGGAGAAGAGGAGACTGAAGAAAAGGCTAATTAGGTAATTGAGGCTAAGAGGCTATTAGAGCTGACCCAGTGGTCTACTGGTAGTGCAGTTCAGGGACTTGAATTTGGGATTGAGGTTGGTCCCTCATTCCCAGGCCAACACATGCTCCAAACATCATAAGGACTCAGTTCCACAGCCTGTATCATCCTGTAAATCTGTGTTTTCCAGTCAACATAATCTGGAGGGATTGTATGTCAGATTGTAGTGGAGACAGGAAAGAATTGTGGAGTAAAATGCTGAATTTGGTCATGAAGATGTTAAATTATTATGCTAATGGACAAATTGTTTGGTGAAATTCTTTGGAATTCATTTGAATTGTCTGTTGCAGGAAAAAAAAAACAAACAAACAAAAACTGAAATAAACGTATTTTGAAGAGATTCTTAGTAAGAATTGACTACTTCTCATCAAACAGCCTTTCCTGAAATTTCTCCAGGTCATGATTCTCTCAAGCAGGATTTTTATTTCCAGAGGTAGCAGACAAAGCAAAGGCCTAAAAGGGCATTTATTTTAAGTCATTCCATTACCTTGCTCCTGGCCAATTTGAAGCTGGTGTGCTCGTGGTGTGCCAGTCTCGTCCCCTTCTCTCTGTCTCCTGACTTACCTTCTTTTCCAGTGCAGTCAGAGATTCACATTCTTCTGGATTTTATTTGCTTTTTTTCTCCCTGATGTCAGTAAATTCAAACTGTCTTCTGAAGTTGTCAGGAGAGTTGCTCTTTTATGACCAGAGTGTCTGGTACAGGTCAAAGCCAGGACAGGCGTTGTGCTGAGGTGGAGCATTTCTCATCCTCACCTTTTTCTGGTACAACATTATTTATGCTGACTTTATTCTTTTAAATTTTTCCACTTATTTACAGCATCTGTGGTCCCTCTTTCTCAGTTTCTTCCAAATCTGTTTGTTTTTCTTTTCTGCATTGCAAACTTTGTAACTACACTGGTGTGTCACTTTGTTCCTTACCTTACTCAGTGATTCTTATCACAAATTCTAGTGACAATTGAAGTATTTTTTAATTTTTTTTTTTTCTGTATTTGTTTTTTTTCTCCCAGTAGCTGCATTGAAGGGCATAAACGCTGAAACCTGCATCCTTCTTTTACACTCATGATCTCTTCAGAGCATCACAACACATGTATGGCTGACCAATAATGTTATTTAATAAGTAATATTCTTTGCGAAAAGTCGACTTTTCTCCTTCTCCTTCTTTTTTGTCATTTACAAACACTGCATAGAGATATTTCTCTTGAAACAACCCATGGCTGCAATACCTGTGGTCAGTAGGCAAATCATATTTTGACAGCAGAAAAAATCAGCACCATTCATTATCCCTGCAGTTTAAAAGAGAGTTTCTGTGGAATAATTGCAGTATTGGAGCTGCTGCTTCAGAGGAAAGTCACTGCAGTTTGAGATTTAGCAACTGGACAGAATAAACAAAAGATGGAGGGGGGAGTAGAGCTTTGGCTCTGAGGGTAGGCAGGAGGGAGGAAGAAGGGGAACTGGCTGCTTGTCCACTGGAAATCCCACTTGTACCTGCTGCTGGCAGAAGATTTTGGATTTTGCTATCAGCTGACAGCTGCTCTCAGACATATTAAAGTGTTTTTGTCAGAAGAGTGACAAATTTTGACCTTCGAGGACAAGTTTCATGTTTAAGGGAGATAGACAAGTGAGGAGTAATGGAAAGAATTGAATGAAACTTCCTCCCACAAAACCAAATTGAGGTTTGGAGAACCTGAAACAACACTTTTCTCCATTTAGGGGATTAAGTGTCACCCTATCTTATATGAACTTGCTTAAAATTAATTCAGTCATTTAAAAAATTATTTCTTGCCAGCTTATAATTTATCAGCCCTCCCTTTCATTCTCCTTCTTCTGGCAAACTGAAGGATGGTGACTTCATTTCTGCCAGCAGAACCTGGGGACAGGTTTTCAACATATCTCATAATCATGACCCTTCCCTGCTTCTTCCCTGGGCTTCCCACATGGTACATCCTTTCCTCAGCATTTCTTGTCACTCTTAAGAGTGATGACTCCCACTGGTTCCCTCTGGTTTTAGGAAGAAAAGGTTTCTTTCTGTTTTTGTCATTGGTGCTGCAGGACCTCCAGGCCTGGCCTGTTGGACCACACTTGTGTAAGGTGTTGTGCAAACAGAGGACAAAGGACATTTCCCACTGCTGTGGTTTTATTTATTGTTTCTCTTCACCACTGAGTTCTCCTTGTCAGAACACTGCACTGTCTTGAAGGTGCAGTTTGGATAAAAATCTTAGCAAGTTCCTCCTCAATGTTTCCAAGGTATAAAATTTGGGAAATAATGCTCATAACATCTGCTCACAAAAATCTGATTCGAGGTTCTGTCTTTCAAGCAGTAAAAAAGGAGTAATGTACATTCAGGATATTTTGTTATCTTAGCATCAGCTAATGAGACTGATTCATCTGATGTGCTGGTCTCATAAAAAAAAAAAAAAAATATTGACTGGCACTGATACAGGTACCCAACACAATGTTTATTATAAACATTTAACATGCAAACTCTCTCTCTCTCTCTCTCAAAAAAAAATAAAAATAAAAAAAAATTCCCATTGCTTAATGAATTAATGGCATTTTAGAGGAAAAAATGGCTAAAAATGCAGTGTTTTCTCCTTGAAGTTGTAAAGAAAGAAGAGAGTTTGCAAGCAATCTTTGTACAGTTCATCATTATTTGAATTCCCTAACAATCTTGATAGAGGTTGCTTAATTATTTCAATTAAAAAATGAAAGCTGCATGCTTAATGGGTAGAGTTTCTGATTTTTATGAAATTGAATTACATAATATTTTGGTTTTTATAGTTAAGGAGAAGAAACCAGGCACTGTTAGAGTCTTGAGGTCTTAAGTTATGAAAATATTTGGGGAACATTGTAGTACACGGTAGGAAGAATAAAAGCAGGACTTATTTTGCAGTGTCTGAAACTGAGTTAGCTGTGCCAAAACCCATTCAGTTGTCTGCAAAAAATATTTAACACCATCTGACATATTCACTGTCACTCCATGCTCTGTGAATCAAATATAAAATTATGTGCAAGAAAAAAACCCTACAAACTTATTTTGTCACAAGTAAGCTAAGAATTTTGAAGACGGTCAGCTCCACTTGTCAACAAGAATAAGCAAGAAGAAAAATAATGGCTTAGACTAACAGAGAAAGAAGTCAGGAAGGCCTTCAGCTGGAAAGGGCTGCCTCCCAGAAGAGGAGTTTGCAGCACAGGATTTACATCCCTAGATTTTGTCCAGAGTTTGCTGGATTTCTTGCAGTTAATAAATGGGGACATCCAGCTTTAGGACTAAAATTTGAGTACTCAGAAAGAGTAGCCAGATCTAGTATTTAGGGCAATGCCAATAAATACCTGGAGGTTATTTTTCAAAGTTGAATCAGGATCAGGTTTTGGGTCGTTAGGCTTAATTTTGTCTGAGATTGTGACTCAGGCCCACCCCTTTGAGTTCTTATAGGCAAGCCTGGAAATTTGTAAGTTTGTTAAGTAGTGTCCCTACCCCTGCAAATTGATGGCAATTGGAAATGATCACCACAGTGTGTCACCACAGCCAACGCTGCACCACAACCTGAGCATTTCCCTACAAGTCAGATTCTGTAATTTTTCTTTTGGCCATTGATTTTTTACAGCACCTGCAGTTTTTTGTTTTTCCTCCAAAGATCATCATTTTACTTTGACATCTACTGACTGTGATATGTCTAACCCGATCCTGTGGAGGCAAGGAACTGAATAATTACTTTACAAGTGCCATATTAAAAGCAGTCCAAAGACTATTTATGCTGCTCATTAAAGTCATTGGGAATTTGGCTGGGCCAGAGCTCCCTGCTTTGGTCATGCAATAGGGAGAGGAAAGCATTCCAAAAATCGTTATTTTGTAATTATTTGTGCTGTGGTGCCACAAGAGGATTTGATTAGCACCCTTCTATGCTTTAAACTTAGAGAACAGATGCCACAAAGCAGTGCCACCACTACCCCCAGTGTTTGCCCTCCAAAGCCTTGATTAATTCCCAATTTTCAAGTGGAAATAAGGTAACAGAGAAAAAAAAAAAAGTGGAAAAGATAGCAAAGTTTGATTTTAAGGTCAAAATTATTAGAGTTGAAGTTAAAATTATGTTCAAATTAGAAGTATAATTAGAATAAAGTTTCAAAGCTCATTTATACCCCTTAGTGCCTCTTGTAGTAGCAAGGAGTAAAATCCTGGGGCCTCTGAAGTCATTGGGGTTTTGGTACTGGATGAGGACTACAATTTTAGGTTTTTTTTGTACACTGACAAATTTGATCCTGTTGCACGCTACCAAAACACAGCAAATGTCCTGACTCCAGACTGCTCTGTAGCAAACAGACAGGAACAGGCAAGCACATGCACACTCACACTTGGAGTAACAAATGTGCTGGGTGTGGAGTGCTGCCTTGTAAGATAAGAGGAGAAGACACTCAAATCCAGTGGCTCAAGCCTTTGACTGGCATTGGACTATGAGCTTCAAAATAGAGAGGAACTTTCCATTTTTGTGCTTCCTTCTTCCTTGGACAGAAAGAGTTTTGTGTTTATCTTTAAGCCTAGGAATTTGTGTCAAATGATGTCAAACATCAAGCTTCATTTCTTTAAATACATCTCGAAAACAGACTGGAAACGAGTTGTTTGCACATTATCTCTGTGGCTGCACTTGGGACGGGGGTGGTTCTCCTTTAAATAACCATTCAGGAGCTCGGAGATCCGGGCAGTTGTGTATCAATTAGCAGGATGCATTGCTGAGGCTGAGCTGCCTGGAAATGCAAAGGGACAAATCAGAGCATTAAAGTTTCCACCATCATTTTGCTTTCCTGCCTCTAACTACAAATCGGCTTCATTGTGACTCACAGTGTAAGAAGTTGGTGCATTTCTGCAGATCCATGATAAGATATATTTCTTTAGTAAGAAATGCAGTTAGACTGCATTCTGAATTTGTTCCTGCCAGGCCTTAGATGCATTAGTATTCCACTGGCAGCTGCCTGTAGGTAGGAATATTGTTTTTGTCCATAACCAGAGGGAACAATCAGACTAAGCCGTTCCCCAGCTATAAACCAGCCAAAGTAATTGGGTTTAATTTTAATTTTTGTAATAGCTTTAAATTAATAGGAGCAGCTGCTGCCACAGTGTGTGGGTGTCCTTTTCCAGAAGGCATAGAACAAAAAAGGGAAAGAGTAAACAATAGTGTGTCTAGGACACAAAGGTTAATTCAAGAACTGAGCAATGTCTTTTCGTTATCAAAAACTCAGTTGGTGATATCTAGCACTGTGTCTCTTTTCTTTCTTTTTCTTTCCCTTTTTTCTTTTCTTCTTTAATTCCCTGATAAGATCTCAATCTGATTAGGCTCCTGTGTGTAAAGATGTGTTGTTGGTATCTAAACGCTAACTCTCTTTCTCTATATGACTCACAAATAGATTAGCAGTGACAAAGTGCTAGGAGAGATAAAAATAGATTAGCAGTGACAGGAGTACTATTATAATTATTTTTGGAAGATATGGTTTGAATTAAGAGTCTGGGCACTTTTTGCCCTGAGAGGGTGAATTTAAACCTAGGAACTGAGGATGGTTTCTGCTGTTGTGTCAGACACCAGATAGTGAAATGTCAATACCAGATGTCCTAGACATCAAGATTAGCCATAATAGCCAAATGCAGCCATAAAGTGATGTGTCAAAGTGGATAATAAAACAGATGCTTAGCTTTTATAATGAAGGGGAAAGGGAATGAAATATCAAAAGTGCCTTTAATACATTAACAAAGTTGTCTTCAACTTGCTTAAAAGTAGAAAGTTATTGAACCAAGGAGAACTATGTGTCATTTAAACATTAACTATCAGCAGATGAATTTCAATTAGCATTAGCCTTTCTAAAATCCTGAATTTCCTCCTATTGGTCTCATTTTACATGAAATTTTTATAGCACAAAGTGAGGCTTGTCCTTTATTATTTCTCCCATGCTAATTTGGAAACAAATAAAGTTCAACAACTCAGCAACATACTGTTTAAACTTGCATTAGGGTTTGAGGACTGGGAGCTGGAATACATTTACCCACTGCCATATCATCTGCTTGATTTGAGATCAAATGAGGGATGTCCTATAGCACTCCAGAGTAAGGGCGAATGATAGAAATATGTTAAGATGCTGAAGAAAACCATTAGGTAAAAGTGCTGCATGCAGATGGCTGCTGGCATTTTTTCCCTACTGATACTTTTCAAAAAAAAAAAAAAAAGGTTTGTTTTTTTGTCTTTTTTTTTTTTGCCTTAAATATAATTTCTAGATCTTAGTGATAAGCAAGTATTTTATTTAACAAAAAAAAAAAAATCAAATCATAGGTTTCATTAGGTTGGAAAAATCCTTTAGTATCGTTGAGTCCAACTGTTATCCTGGCACCGCCAATGCCAGCCCTAAACCATGTCCCCAGGTGCCACATCTACACATCCTTTAAATACCTGCGGGAGTGGTGGCTCCACCAGTTGCCTGGACAGCCTCTTCCAGTGCTTGACAACCCTTTCATTCAAGAAATATTTCTTAATATCCAAATCCAAGGTGTGGCCTCACCAGTGCTGAGTACAAAGGGCAGTCACTGCCCTGGTCCCACTGGCCACACTGTTGCTGGTACAAGTGGCTTTCTTGGCCACCTGGGCACACCCTGGCTCATGTTCACTCATGACAGTGAAGTAAATTATTGAGGCCCAGAACGTTCAGGAAGCAGGGCATTAAAAGGGGTGGATAAATTCTTATTCTGAGTGTAATTAACTGCATTGCTAGTTCTTTATTTTACTTTCTCAAGAAGATCTCAATTCCATTCTGTTTCTCTTTGTAGATCCCAAGTCTTGCTGGTCAGACTCGTTAACTGCTGTTAATTGGCAAACATGTACCTGTGTATAATGAGAGGGTTTTGTCCTCTGATTCATGTCAGCAGTGAGAGGCCAAAACTGATGTTCTGCAGCAGACCAGCTTCTCGGAATGATTACAGAGAGACACATTACTGGGGCTATGCCTGTAAATCTTGTTATGTTTTTCCCTCAACATGATCCCAGTTTAGCTGAGATCTGCTTCAATCATTAGATGAGACCTGTTTATAAGGTTGTGTAATTGAATCAGGTAGAGCCTGCAGGACCATAGCATTTTGTTGCCAAACATGACTGGTAAGTTACTTACATCAAATTACAAGTGCATGGCATGACTGGAGACTACTCCTGTCTGAATGAAGCTGGAAATTCCAGCTAAGAAATGAATAAAAGCATGAAAACAGAAATAGTGAACATTTCTCATCCATAGAACAAGTTTTTGCCCCACCTCTGGAATATTACTCATTTCTCTTGAAAAGTAACAAAATAATTGGAGTTGTGTGAGATATTGCAGGCAGATATTTGTTATTCCTCACAGAAATACCACCTTGCTAACAACAGCTTTATTATAATTATTTACCATCATGTATATTCATTTCTATCTTGTCAGATAAACCAGAAATGTTGAGGAGGGCAGCAGTCCAATTTGGAACGGGAACAAATACCCTTTTCTCCTTTGCTTTCTGTTTTAAGACCTGGTTATTTTCCATACCTGAAGTTTTTTTTTGTATGATTTTTAGATTGTTTGTTTGTTTTTTAACCTGAAGAATTCATCTTTTGTTCCATTGATTGGCTAGATGTTGATATGTATCCCCTGACTATTAAGGATAAATAAATAAATAAATATGTATATATATAAAGATGTTCTAAATTTCAGTAATAGTCTTGTCAGCGTTGCCTTATGCTGCCATTCCTTTGTTAGTGGTGCCTCCTCTCTGTGCTGGTGAATTAAACCTGTAACAAAGGGTGTAGCCCCACTCCAGACTGAGGTTTGGCCGGAGCCTGTGCATGTGGTATGGGGGGTGTGAGGTTGCAGCAGCCTGATGATGAAGCAGAGGATGTTTGGACACCCTGTAGATCCTTTCCTCTTTGTGGGAATGGGTTTCCCTGGTTGTGTGATGCTCTCCCTGCTGTGGTGTCTCTGCCAGCTTGGGCACCCGGGCAGAGCTGCAGTCCCTGTGGTGATAGAGGCCCCAGAGCTGTCATGGCCCTGGTCTGCACAAGTTCTCCCAAATGCAGGCTTTGGGGTCTCCTCACCAGCTCCTGAGCTGTTCAAGCTGTTCCACTTCATTTACTTTGGAGGAAATTTGAATCTCACACAGCTCTTTGGTTCAGATTCCTTATGTCCGTGTACATGTGTGTCAATGAATACACATCCATACACGTTTTTGTTTTTCAGGCAAAGAATCCCCTCCAAAAACGTGTATTACTACCGCTGCCCGGACCACAGGAAGAACTATGTCATGTCCTTTGCTTTCTGCTTCGACCGAGAGGATGACACTTACCAGTTTGCCTACTGCTACCCCTACACCTACACTCGCCTGCAGCACTACCTGGACAACCTCCAGAGGAGGAACATGGACTACTTTTGCAGGGAATTGCTGGGACTCAGCGTGGTAAGTACCAGGGATGTCTGCCAGCCAGCAGGCTTCCTTATGGATGTCTACCCTTAAATGCTTCCAGAGTATAATTCATCATCCTTGCTGAAGTACCCACAAACACGTCTTTGTTTTCTTGCTGTCAATGACACAGGAGGAAGTGTACCTGCGTGGTGAAATATAGACAAATGCTTATTTAATTTCACATAAAATGTTTCCTTTGTGATAGGTAAGGCAATGTGAGATTCCAATGTAGGATCAGTTCATCTCTAAAGACATTAAAAGATGAAACTGAAACAGCTTAATTGAAGAAATGTGATTTTTAGAGTACTCTGACCATTTGTCTTTCTGGAAGAGTTTTTCTCTTCAGAGAGAAATATGGGGTTTTTTACCCAGAAGATAACTTTTCTTGATAAAATAATACAAAACATACACAAGCCACCTATTTTATTTTCTCTTAAAAATTCATGCTTTGGTGATTTGCAATTAGCAGGGATTTAGTGGTCTCTGTATAGATCCTAATGGCCACATAAAATGAAGTGTCATAGTTCTTCTGGAGCAGGAAGAAGGGTTAATGGTAAGGCTGAACTTCTGCTCACTTTGCTATAACCTTTCTCTGAATTGTTGCCTGTCCAGGGGATTTGGCAAGCATGACTCAGCCACTCCCATGTCAATTCAGAAATCATCAGATTAAAAAATAATAGCTCACTTTTTTTTTTTTTTTAACTTTTTCTTTCTCAGACTTTATAATGCACTTGTACCACACTCTTAATCTTTTCTCTGAGATTTGATTTGGTCTAAACTTGTAGTGTGTGTTTCAGAATCAGAAAGCTGTGAAGGCTGCTGATCCCAGCAGCAGGGGCTTTAAAAAGAAACCCAGCATATAAAGGGAACATCAAAATGAAATCATATGTATACCCTGCACTGAAAAAAATAAAAGGCTTCCATCATTAAAGCAGGCCATTGAGACTCCTATGGTGGCATAAAACTTGGAGGAAAAAATTAAGTAACAGAGAAGAGTAAAAACAGAATTAACAAAATAAGTCATTTTTTAACCCTTTTTGTAGGTTAAGTACAGTTCTTGTTCTAAAGATGACTATTGCATATCCACAAACTGGCATTAATTATTAATCATTCCAATTAGGGGGACAAACAATTATGAGGGAAAGGGGTATTAAAAAATAGAAAAGTAAAATCTGCAGGGGCTGGGAGGAAAGAGCACTATCATCTTAATGTGTGTAGGGTTTTAATTATTAATCTTAGAGGACAGAGCTGTCATTAGTTCTATAATGAAACTGAATTTGTTTCCTTTCACTCTGAAACTAGTGTATAAACAGTCACATTTGCATATTCATCAAACCTCTGATCTGACTGATTAAAACACAGAGATAGAAGGATTTATCTTTTATCTGCATTTTGACAGACAGAGCTATGCTCGTAAATCTTGTTAACATTGTGTTACCAGTAGTTGCTAAATATTATTTTTCATATTTCAGCACACTAAACAAACAGATGCCACTCAAAATGTGGCAGGAAATGTGCTGTGTATAAGTCCTGCTTTTATATCTATATGTACACACACAGTATGTTTTGCAGAAATTGATATGGTAACATTTTGCAGCTCACCAAGCTGTATAAAAAAGCTTCTGAATCAGGCTCATGCTGTAATCTTTGTGAGCAACATTACAATCTCAGAGCATTTCTGGCTTTTCTCCACACACAACTGTCCTAGAACAGCTTGGTAATTTAATGTCTTTGCTGAGCTTGAATAGACAATTTCCATAAGTTCTCTGCGAGTTAAATATTTTAACATAGAGCTTTGTTGCTATCATACATCTTTAAATGGTGAAAAACAGGATCCTTCATTCTTCACTGCACAGTGCTTCATAAAAGCAGAAGCTGGCTGTACTTTGGAGAATTGCGTGCCATATAGGATAGATTTAGAGCTAAGAAAGCGAGCTCTGTCCCTGCCCTGGCCCCTTATGTAAGATAAGAGGAATCAGATTGGCATAAAGAGGCCCTTAGAAGCTCTATTCCTGGCGAAGGGACGATACCCCTGGTAGCACATGGTGAAAGGTAGTTTAAAGATGCCGTCTGAGGACAAACTCTCGAGTCCTCATGCTGGGCACGGGGCTGAGCAAGATAACACGGAAGGGGAAGGCTGCAGCACATCTGTCGAGCTGCCACGTAGCTGCTGCTCCCCTCGGGTTCATTCCAGGAGAGTTTTGCAGCCCCCTGCTGCAGTCTGTGATTGTGAGGATGGGGAAGTGTTTGAAACAATTTCACGTCTCCTGGATTATGAAGTTTTGGACTGCGTCTCTTGGAGATGGCAGAATCTCACCACAGATCTTTGGAGTTCTTTTGATTTTTTTTTTTTCTTTGTTGTGGAAAAGTAAAACTCAAGACACAAGAAACCATGCTTAGAGGATTATTCCTAAAGGCTTTCTGAGTGCACATTTTGCTGCATGTAATGTTTTCAAGGCAATCTAATTTCTAATCTAATTTCATATCTTCTCTAAAGAAAGTACTCTGCCTCCGTTAACTCCTGAAATACTATCGCTAATTCTATGAAAATTGAAAGTGAAATATTGGTATGGGACATGTAATTGTCATTAGGATGCAGAATGACAAAATGGTTCAGAGCCAAATGGCAAAGTTTCCCATTCCCATTTAAATGGATAACTTAGCTGTACTATTTCTGACCTTTTAATGTTTATATTCTTTACTTCAGAGAGCTATCCCACATTCTAGATGTGCCAAATGTTCTTGAAAATAGTCTCTCCTGCAAGGGAACTGAGATGGTCACCCAGGTACCATTTAAACTGCTATTTTCATTCTGCTGTTATTGGCCTTGGGTAACTTCAGATTTTCTTTGATTTGCCCCAACAGATCAGAAGTTCAAAATCTGTGAGCACTTTTTTAAATTGTGAAATTACGTTTTTGCATATTATTGACGTGTCTCTCAGCAAATACTATGCAATATTTCACAGCATGACATAATTAAAAATAATTTTTATATTTCCGTGAAAATATAAGCACAGGCACAATTTACATTTACAGTACCTATTTTATGATACTTATTCAGTCTCACGTGCAATAACAGCTGTGTGTGTAGTATTATAACCAATGTTTCAGAGTTGGCAAAATTTTTGAGTGTGTTGTCATTTGAAGTTGGGAGTTCAAACTGCCTGTGTGTGCTTGAAGTGTGTGGACAATTGACAAGACCTGTACCTCCACCAGTATTCCACGGGCACACATAATAAATTGAATGTGTTTTGGCTCAACTCCTACAGCCCACTTTACAAATTGACACTGGCTGGGCAATATTTGCATTACTCACTCCGAAGAGAACCAGGATTAATCAGAGCTGGATACTTCCTCTCACTCCATTAGGCAATGGTGCTTCCAAATTACACTTGAGGAGAATTGTGACTGCACATAACAAACCACGGGCCTCAAAGGGACTCGCACCGTACACAGAGACTGGAATATGGAATTCTGTTAAATTAAATATTAAACACACATATTTTAAAACAAGAAGGCAATATGTCTAATGTAGGCCTCTGTAAATGAGCCGATCTCTTCAGTCGGATATGGAACACCGAAAGACACAGATTGGAGCACACGGCGCTTCCTCCTGACTCCACACCACTTTGGTGTGTGCTTTTAGTTTACATGAGTTCCTCCTGGTTCCTGCTGGTACCAGAGAGAGCAGAATGATGCCCTAAGACTGTGAAACCGCACACCAGATGTCACAGTGCCGGTTCATTGATCAAATATCCTTTATTTACCGTCTAAATGACTTCCTACCCCGGTAAAAATACTTGATGGGTTCTACTGTTTTCTACTGGTCCATTTTTAACTGCTCGGTTACGAGTGTTTTAAAGCATGAAGCAAAGAAAATAGGCAGTTTTTCTAAGGTTAAATTTCCCATTTCTGCATTCAACTCTAGGTTATGTAATAACAGCTCTGTAAAAGAAAAGTATACTCTCGGTCTTTGAAAAAAAAAAATAGAAGTTACAGGCTTCTGTGTGATGTAACGTACCTTTGAAATCCTGTTGGTGTCAGATACTGTGTTTTCCAATGGATTTGACTGTAACTAGGTTGAAATGTCATGTAAATGTAATTTATGGCAATTTACTTGGCCTGAAAAAGGCCACAGAAATAGTGCTTAGAAAAAGTAAATCCCCTTTCTCATTTCTCAGTAGTGTAAAAGTGCAGCTATGTATATATTCAGGACACATTCTCTTTAGTCAGTGGTGGTTTTTTTACTCCTATAGTACTGCTGTTCCCAAAACATTCGTAATATGGATGTCATCCCAACACTGTATGTGAGATTTTAAATGTTCCTACAGCTATTTTCTTAGCTGGATTGGATATCAGCAGAAGTAGAGTTGGACCTAAAAATAACACCACCAGCAGTTCTTTCCAAAATAAAATATGATTTATAGCATATAATAGCACAGTGTGCTACCAGGGAAATTATATAAATAACATGAAAAATTACAGGGGACTATTCTATACCATCAGTTTAAAGGAAAATTTCTTTGTTACAATTTAAAGGGAGTTCTGGGAGATAACCCGGCCTGTGGGAATCACAGAATAG
Organism: Pachycephala philippinensis; assembly: GCA_013397055.1. Classification (NCBI taxonomy): domain Eukaryota; kingdom Metazoa; phylum Chordata; class Aves; order Passeriformes; genus Pachycephala; species Pachycephala philippinensis. The sequence continues at coordinate 359,491 of VWZT01001193.1, forward strand.
GAAGGATAGGTGGAACTATGTTACTATGGAATGTTGCCATCTGTCTGTAGGATATATACGAATGTTCATGATAAAAACAAGAAATATTTTGGTTTACATTGGCAGCAATATATAGTTTTTGAAAAAACCAAACTCAATAAAATCATCATTTGCAGTTAATATCATGCAAGGTTACTAAATGTATGAGTTGGTTATTTCTTAAATTACAGAAAGAACACTGTTTGATAAAGCAAAATAATTTCTAAAAGGATTTGCATAAATTGCTCTTTATCTAACTGTGAGTAAAAAAATCTTAAATTGTGAAGAAGGATTCAAATCTTAAGTCCATTTTGCAGCTCACATTTTATAACTACCATTCTCCATTTAAAAAAAAAAAAAATCTCTTGGAAAAAGCACTTCACCAAAAAGGAAGCTTTAAGCACAAAAAGTCCATTGAGGTAAGAACTCATCTGAAGAAAAAAAAAAGGTTATGATCCATTTTATTAAGAAAAAAACTTCCTGAGAGGAATGACAGTAAATGAATTATATGTGGCAAAGTTAGTCTATACAAACTGTTTTCATGCACGGGTCCCAAGCTGCACGCTTTCATCTTGTAGCCACACAGGGAAACCTTTGGAAAGTCAGTGACCTTTCTGAAGTTTTCACTGGACTTTTTGTAGCTGTTCAGGTTGGCCTTTTGCTTCATGGCTCTTCCCATTTCCAAGTCAGACTCTTCATCTCACCTTTACTCCACACTTGTCCTTCATCTGGCTTGCCCTTTCTTTGCCTCAAATCTAACCTTCCCTTTTCTTTCCATTTAGTTTATACTTTCCTAAGCTAGCTAGAAGAAGGAAGCTGTGGTATTTGTTTTCTGCTCTTATGTTACTTATCCTGCTTTGTTCTTTCCTATTCATTCCCCTTATCTCTTTGAGTTGTGAAGGGCAAATCCAAAATAGCTGAGAGGTCTTTTAAATACCAGCACTGCACAAGGTAGTCGTGTTCTCTTCTATGCACTCGATATCCCCATCTCAGTGCCATTTCACGGAACTTCATATCCTGGTCTAGGACTTGTCTTCCTTGTCCTTCTGTCTTTCATGTTCCCTATTTGCTCCATCCCTTAATAAGTACTCCTGAATTTCCGGAAATGCTGGAATATTATGTGGCTTTTCCAGCCTTCAGCCTGGAAAGGAAATGCTCGTGATCTAGTCAGATGTCCTGAAGTGCCTGAACTAACACCCAGGTGCAGGAAGGCATTTCAGGGTCTGACTCCTTTTCTCATGGCAATGGCAAATTTCAAGTAAAAGGCAGGTTTTACTCTTTCCTGTCCTCAGCACTTTCTCCTGCTTGGTTGAGTGCCACATAGCTCCATGTGGTACCTGTAATCCCAGTGGGAAACCTGCTGGTTTTGTCCACACAGAGAGCTCAACCTCAGATTTAGGCATTTGCCTTTAGTTACTGAACCCTAAGCTTTCAGGGACAGGGAGAACCTATTTTTACTTTCCATGTTTGGTGCTAACTAGAATCCCTGTTTTTTAGTTGGTGCTTGGGAAATAACATAGCACAACCAATTAATATCATCTCATCAAAAAAAGCAAGTCTGAGGTCCCGTGTGTGCACCAACATAAAGCTTTTTCATAGTTTTAAAATTTATTTAGTTGCCCTGCAGGCCATGAGTGTGTTTTGAGGGTATGTAGGGCCCTTAGATCCCTGAGAAAACCCTAGAATGCCTTCAGTCTTCTTCCATTTCCAGAAATTTGTTTTGCCTGCTTTGTAGCACAGCATTAAGCAATAATTACCATGTTGATAGCGATGCTGAATGCACTCGCACGGAGGGGAAATCGTGCTATGTGGAGCTATTAACTACATTTGCCCCGTAGCACTTCACTGCATTGACTCTGCTGGGATTTTGGCTATGTTTGAGTTGGTTTCTTTTTAGATCTCCTGAGTGGTGACTGTGTAATGCATCTGTGGGGCTGGAGCAGTATTTCAAACTTTATTCTTTGACTGTAGACCCAGAAGATGGTTAGCCTGGCTCACATTACCTGTAGGGCTGAAACCTTGGGATTGAAGGCTTATTTAACAATTTCAAAGTCTGCTCAGACCAAAGGATTTGGATTTATGCCTTTTAATTTAACTAAAGAAAGAACTATTTATTGATTTAACTTTATACCAGCTCTAGAATGTAAGTATAATATATTAAAATCTCTAAATACCTCAGGCAAAATCTTGTTCACATAATTTATGTAAACTGAGCATTGTGGCTCCCATCCAGAAAAACACTTAAGTGTAGATTTAAGCTTAAGCATATTAAATAGACATGTTGGAGTCACTGGCACAGTTCATGACATCAACTTCAATGTGTGTAAAGATGTCTTTAGCCTCCAAGGTCAAAACAATCAACACCTTGGGCCCGGTGCCCCAATGTTTTGTTGTGAACTTGTACTACCACTATAACAGCATGACTACAGACAAAAAATAATAATAAAAACCCCTTTTTTGCACTTCTCTGTAAATATGCTGAATATCTGTGTGTAGAGTAAATCCCACCATTGCTCAGCAATCTTGTTTTTTTTAGCAGTGTATGAGTAAGGTGTGCATTCGAGGCCTTCTGCATAAGAGATGTGTGCTAATCCTGGAGTTCTTTGTCCTTGCCATACACATGTTCAGTAAGACTTTATCTCTTTTATCCTTAAGCCTTGAAAGCTAAAAGCTGGCTCTAAGAAGACTTCTGCCTGTATGTCAGAAGGGATTTGGGGAGATATCATATAGAAATGAGAAAATAAAGACATAAGAACATATTTTGATGCAGATTATAAGATAGTAGAGGCCCAGGCAGTGTAGCTTAGGTGGCCCCAGCTGGCTGAGTGCATCCTTACTGTTGACCCAAGTATTTGAAGATACGTACTTGAAGAGAGGAAGTAAGGCTCATGAAAATATAATACGTGTAAGAAAGCACACCTGAGAGATATTACATGTAGCCTGTGATCTGTTCTTGATTTCAGTGTGATTTTAATGACCCTTATTTTCTGCACTGTTAGCAAAGTATTTTTGAATCAAAGAATAGAGCAAAGATGAAGCACATCAATCTTACATGTAAAGGAGGCTAGTGCTGTCCTTATTTTAACACTTCATGTTGCATTCAAACATATTTTATTTTAGAAGATCATGATGTTCCGGGAAAATAATAAAAAAAAAAAAAGAGTATTTTTCATAGGAAAAGCCTGCTGCTGTTGAAGTGCTGCTATTATCCACAAATACTGAAAGCAATATTTATCTTTGTTTTGAAGACAAAATGACATACAAATAACATGAGGAGACAGAAGCTTTTTAATGTAAAGCGGTAGGTACTTAATTGAAAACAGGCTTTTTTCGCTTCTTAGGAAATATAAGGTACAGCTTAAAGCCTTTTTAATACTCTTTAAAAGAGATCTTACATGGCAACCAGTCATATTGGAACATGAAAAGAACTGCAGTCTCTGATAAAGATCCTCTTTTTCATGTTTTCAAACAGCAGCTGAGCACCATACTGTGGCAGCAGAGAACAATCTGAGAAAATGAACACGGATTGAAAAGGCCCCAGTTACATGACATTTCCAGTGGAAAAGAAAAAAAAAAAGCCAGCCCTAGGCCCACAGTCAAATATTTTCACTCAGAATTCCCTAGAATTGTGGACATACGTTTCTACAGAAAGTGTGTTTTTCTGAACCACCTTATCTGATGTTCTAATAAATGTGTAACATGGAGAAAGACAAAGGAGAGATACCATCCAGTTCAGGAGTTTTCATGAGCGTGCATGAAAGAAAAATCTGTTTCAGAAATAATTTCCTCCCATTTATTTTTAATTTCTCATTAATTGCATCTAATTTTGCACTTAGTTTTAATTAGTTAAAATTTAAGACGACTATTACTTTCTCAAAATCTGACAACTTCAGGATTTTATAATACATACTTCTTTTCCCCATTTAGATTTTCTGCATTATAGTGGATTATAATAATGCATTAATATCCATAATTCTATTTTTAATCAGCTTCTTAATTCATTAGTAACAGCTGCACATTGTTAAATGTTGTTTGTTTTTCCTTTTTTTTTTTTCCTTTTTTAAAATCTATGTTGCTTAGAATTAAAATATTAACTAGTCTTTCCATATTTATGAATTCTGCACTCTTCTCAGCATGGAATAAGGGAAAAATCTCATGCCTGTCTTTAAAGAAAACCCTTTTTTTTTTTTTTTTTTTTTAACTTTTGCTCTGACAGCCTCTAAAATATTGCATAAATATCAGTGAGTTAAGGTTCATAACATTCTTCTGACTGCGGTGTCGTTTTATAGGAAAGGAGACTATTGCAGAAATGTGGATTGCTTGGAAGCAGCCAGTAGGAAAGCCTTTGGTGTTCATTTTCAGAGGTCAGCCATGGCAACCGGTTAATTTAGATGGAATTCGGTGCAGAATCGAGTTTTCCAATCCATTGTCAGGACCCTGGACAGCGCATCCGACCGGGTTTTCCCAGGCACTCACAGCAATTCTAAAAAGCTGAAAACACAAACTTCTCTTTTCAGAGCTCCCGATACACAAAACCGAACCCCAAGTTCTGACATTTACACCCCAAAAATAAGTTTAATGTTTTGGGAAACCAGGCCCTGTTTGCAGCTGCTGAGCTCCTCGAATTATGGCCGTGGTTTTCAGGAAAGAAAGAGCTAGAAATGGAGTCTGCTGTTTTGCACAGTTTATGTGATTCAGGACCTCAAGTCTGTTTTTCTTATTTGCCTTCTGAGAATGAAAAATAGCCAGTAATGTGTTATGTCTGATGGAAAATTTATAGGAATGTCAGAGATGACTGATTAAGGGCACTTTACAGATTAACAGATGATGACTAAAACAGAGGTTGATGGTACTGTGGTGAAAAAAGAGGAGATATTTTGGCAATACAGTGAGATCCATCAAGGCTTGTCTGAGACCGAGACGTAGATATTAATCCAAACAATGAATATTTCAAAATCTGAAAGGTACTGTGTAGAACAAGAATAGTGTTGCTGCACACAACGGGGTGCTCAGCAGCATTGCATCTTCTTTGTCTCCCGTGAGTGGATATAATATAATCTCCTTCTTGCCTTAGTCTGTCTTCTCTAAAGCTTAAGGAAATGGTCCAGATCCTTGGCGTGGGCTAGGTAATCAAGTTATCACCATAAAGTACTTTGCTATCTTCTGTGCAGGGACCATCTATCTCTTACGGGAATTAATGATATAGAGGTTCCTAGAGAACTTATAAAAGGTTTTGGGGTGGGTTTTTTCTTGCTTTGCTTTTTCCTTTAAATTGTAGTGGCCTCTTTATGGAGAGTCCAGACAATTTATATCCTCGCTCTCAAGAGAACAAACCGCTCAGAATGTGAACTCAGGAAAGCAGAATATGTGCTCCAAAGGTGTACTTTTCTGCCGTTGTAATCATCCTTACAAGATACTGTGGCAGCACCAGATTTGCCTTCAGCTCCAGCTGATTTTGAAATCCTTCAAAGCTTTAGGAATAAAATTGCACATATCCTCTAGATTTCTTTTATAGAAATAGATAAGGTTTTGTAACAGCAAATAACACTGCAGAGCTGAACAAAATTGTCGTCCTATAAGTGAGACTTGGATGCACTCAGGCCAAATAAGATTGTAGGCTCATACTACACAGACTCGTAGGAAAACAGAGGAAAAGGTATTATATTCCCCATGGTCAAACAGAATTCTTGTCCATCTTGGCTGAAACTCCCACTAGCCATGGCAACCAAGGAGGGAAATGCACAGGACCAGATAACATCTAATTTAATGCTGACAAAGAGGTGGGATGCATTGATCTGTTTGGAAGAAAACTTCATTCTTTTTCATTCCTATAATTCAGATTTTCTCATTACTGGACACAGATGGCAAAATATAATTTTATTAACTATGACCATTTGTTTTGCAGTTCATCAATTAAATTGCAGAGATTACAGAGACTGGTTCATGCCAGCCATTAACAGAAACAAGTTAGTAGCTAGAGCTATACTGCAAATGGCTATAGATGTTGCATACAGTGCTTCAACATCATTTGTTGCTATGACAATAATGAAGCAGAATGGCTGTGGTCTCTGAAATCTCAGATTTTTCATCTTCCCAGAGAAATACAGGCAAATACAAACTCTTCTTTTAGAAATCTGGACTTCCATTAGAACTACAATGAATTTATGTATGCCACTCTCTCTCTGCTCATTAGAAAGTTAAATCAGAAAAAAAAAAGGAAAATCAATATATTGCAAAACTCCTGGACAGTAATGACTTCCCCTTCTATGTACTGCAAAGTCAATATGAACCATCAGGTAATGGTGGTTCATACAACCAATAAAAATAAACTGATGGTTCCTGTAGCAGCCATTTCCAGAGTCTCCTGTACAGCCAAGCAAACTTTTGGTAGAAGTGAATGAGAACTGCATGTTAAAACCTTTCCTGTTCTCATCTGTCTTTCCTTATCTGATAAGAACTGCACCTGTGTTCATTTTTTTTAAAATTGGATTCTAGAAATTATTTCCACCCTAGTTTCCTGTATTTACATGTAATGGCACAAATTTCCTGACATGTTCAATCTGAAAACTTGGAAAGAAAAAGTTCTCTCCTGCAACTGGTCACCACAGAGTAATTGCTCCCTAATCCCTTTTTAAAAATAACTTAGGGGAGTGACCCTTTTTTATGTCTATGTATTTTCTGAAATGCAGACAAGCTCTCTTTTCTTTCATACAGTCACAAATTTTTAACTTTCCACGAAATAATGCTGAATCACAACAAGAGGTTTAGAAAGACCTTGGACTGATGATGACTAACATCCCTAAAATATTAATTCACAAAAGATACCTTCTTTGATTAGCTTCAGAAGTTGTTCCATGTGCTAGAAAGTAGGATAGCCTGTACTGTGGCAGCAGCACACACTATATAATTTATTGGAAAACATCAACAGGAGATGTGTCTTTAACACAATGGGGAGCACATGTGCACAGATAGTTCAGAACACTGGGCTTTTCTGGGAATTGTATCACACAGAAATTTACTGGAAATCACAAAGGTGTTTGAACACATTCTCTCTTTGATTCAAAAATACCCCGTAATGATGATAAGGCAAGGATCACAGCCTGCTGCATAACAGTAATGTGTCGTGATAGTAAACCTCTGGAGCTGATCACACGTCATCACATCTCCCTGGCTGCACTTAGCACGGGTGGCAGATGTATTTCAGCAATGATCATGGATAGAATTCCTTACTGCAGCTTCCTGCCACATCATGTGTGCTGGGAATACCCATCTGCACTCCTGTTTGCAGCTAATGCAAGCACAAAATTTTAGATTTTGTTCCAGGCATAGTCCAAGTTTAATCTCTCTGGGAGACACCTTCGCCCTATCAGAGTTGTGTAAACTGACTGTATGTTGTTTACTCAAATGATCCCAAATCCTAAAAGCCTGGAACAATTCTCCTGTTAATAGCAAATATTTAGCCAAGATTGCTTCTTCTCAAAAGTCCATTGCATCTCAAAGCATTACATGTGGATATATCCTGTTTTCAAAAGCTCATATTCATTACAAGTTGAAACATCATAACTAACAATAAACTGGAATCTATTTGAATGGCATTAATTTCTGTAAGGAAAAATATGTGATAACTTTCATATTTCCTGTCTTTCAATCAAAACCATTTGAAATATTTAATGTTTTAATGTTGTTACTTTTGGACAACCTCTCCTTTCCATTTTTTTCCTTTTCTCTTCCTTTTACATTTTTAACTGACAGAGCATCTTCAAGTGCCACAGTCAAACTGAGTATTTCATAATGCTGCATTCAGTTTCTATAGAATTGGTTACAGGCCTTTTTTTTCACTATTATCAAAACCACTTCCATTGTTCCTGTCATTTTTCATGACACCTGCACTGGAGCATTGGTCACAACCCCATTACCCTCCCCCTGTCCAAGTTGCCTTCCTTTGGAGTATGATGTCAGTGACAGAGGCAGCAGGACAAGATCTGATATCTGACTTCTGCTGTGCCTCATTACATCCAAGGTTCTCCTAGATTACCTCTTGATGGTTTGTTTGTTGTTTCAGAATTAACCAATTATTTCTGTCTTTTCCTAAGCTTCCTGCCAGTTTTGAGGATATAATTTCAAGGATTGCAGGGAATCTTTAGAGATCTACTTTCACACAGCTAAATTCTTCAGGAATCATCTTGATTTATTGGGTATTTAGATGGTTTTAACATAGGTTTCCACTCTCAATAAAATCAAAGAAGCCACAAAAGAAGTGCAGACATGAAGTTATTCAGTAGTACCTTGTAGATACATTCTGACTCTGTTGGGTAAATCAGTGAGGGACCTATTGGAGTATTTCACATCCTTTATGTGTTGTGGATTGTCTTGTGGTTTGGATTTCTTTGCATAGAGCAGTTCTGACATAGTTTCTTCTTCAGCAGAGCAAGGGTTAATTTTTTTTAGTTTACTGTTTGGGAGTGTCTCACAGTGGCGTGCACAGAGGCAACTGTGCATAAGAAATATTAAAGTTATGTACAAAGAAACATCTTTTTCCTGCAAAATCACCTTGCACCTTCCTGCACCTTGCGTTTATATAATTTAAGATGGCAGAGAGGACAAGAGCTCCAGAGCTATGGCAAGCAGTGAAAGCAGGGAAAAACGAGACAAATCTTTGAGAAAAACAGATGAGATCATGCGGTTCCAGGAGATCCATGGAGATGTTTTCAGTGGCTGTTTGTCTTGCAGTGTCACGGCGGAGCCCATGGTGACACACAGCCTTTGTGCTTGCTTCACATTCAGGAGACACTTATGACAAATAGGGTCATGTAATGATGATGCCTTACCAGATTTGGGAATATGTATTGCTGCCATTACTTCATAGGTCAGTTTTAGCTTTTTTCGAATTAGGGCGCAGTCATCTTCAATCACACTGTAAATTTTGGGAAAATGTTTGTGATGAAATTTGAGAAATGTCTGTGAAAAATATGCAGAACCATTTGCTGTTTTTTTTTCCCATATATTGGTAGTGTTTGAGCTGAGGTTTTTTCTTTTCTTATGCATTACAAATTAATGTGAAATACAAGAGCCTTAGAGCAACTGTGCAAATAAAAGAAATTGGATGTGTCCATGTTTGTGTTAAACATGATAGAAATGCACAATCCTTTCCTTGATTCTGAGAATAGATACTAATGTGGGTCATGGCAATAGTTTCAAAGGCAATTTTTAATATTTTAGTGTCTATAATCTCTGCAAGTGAGCCAAGAAATGCACTCAGGAGTGTCTTCATTCTGCTTGAAGTCATCCTCAAGTTCCTACTACACTCAGTGAGCTTTCACAAGAAAGGTGGTGCTTGAGAAATTGTAAAATTTATGTATAGTGTTACATTTTCAGAATGGATATCCAGCCCCTAGTAATCTGCAGTTTATTAATTTAAGACATCCATTTTAATAAGTCCCCAAATAGGATTATTTCCCTCATCTGTTTTGGAGACCTCTGTGCATTTCTTGGAAGAAATGAGATGGTGAAGAGCAACTGTTGGAATTCAGGGATGCTAGAAAGGGGAAATACCTTATAGTCACATAATCCAAATATCTAAAAAGAACTAGCTTAAATCTATCTGCCATTGTTAAAATTCTGTGTTCCTTGTAAGTGCCTACTTGTTCTGGAAAGAGAAGTGTGTGCATTTGGTTTTGTCCATCAGAGAGCTCAGAGACAGAATAATGTTCAATCATGATGTTAATCCCAGCACAACAGTTTCTACTGAAGTGACTCTATAGAGGATTTATTCTCCCATCTATGCAGGTGAATAAAGAATTCTTTTAATGGGTGGTGCATATACTGTTGTAGAAGAATAGACCCCTTTGTATTAAAATTACATGCCTGGGATTTTAACATAAAAACTGAAAAATCCCACTGTGTAAAACTGACTTAAACTCAATTTCCCTCTCCTCCTTTTACAATGTCAAGATGCCTGAGTGCTCAAGTGACTGAATAAGTACTAAATATTTAATGCATGGAGGTTACATTAACTGAGTCTTTGATCTGAAACTTCTTAAAAACATCTTAAAAGCCCTTCAAAAACCGGTTAGTATTTCATTACAGTCACTTAAAATAGATTTATTTTATCAAAACATCCTGTCAGAAACCCCAAAGCTGTGATTAATAACCTCCAGCATTTTGACTAAAGCATCTCCTAATACTGGTTTCCTAGTGTATCAACAGATTGCCTGTTGTGGGTAAGAAATCACCGGCCCGATTGCCTCTGTCAGGCACTTGCAGGTGTTCAGAGTGTGTCTGCTGAGAGTTTGAGCAGGTATGCACAATGGAACCCACACTGGGATCCTGCATGCTTGCTGCTACTCAAACAGAATGTCTTTCATGTAATTCTGAGATTAAATTAACTTTTTTTTTTCCATCGTGGAATAAATTTATTAGGGCGGTTTTGTACAGGTGTTTTTGTATTGTAACATTTTACAAGCATTTGGGCAACATGAGAAATGGGATGGATCAATAATTTATATCATCCTGGGAAACTCCTGCACGTTTTTAATCTGTGCAGCATAATTTGAGAGCATCTCTGGCTGTGTCAAGGCTCTGCCCTTTACATTGTTTTTGTTGTTCAAGGGTAACAGACTGCAGTGTGAGCCTGTGTGAGTATCTGCTGGATGTGCAGAAGATGGAAGCATACACAGAGGCAGGTTTCTATATAATTAATTTCTACTGCATCCAGCAGACTTTCTGTGCAAGAGCTTGTCCCACCCAGATCCTTTGTTGTAGATTTCCTTCTCATTGGCTTTGTGCACCTCCAGATCCCACTCTGAAATTCCCACTGTTGTTTTTGTAACACAAGATGTTGTGTCCTAACACAACATGAACACGAAACTTGGGATCTTAAATGATTAATCACAGACCACCTGGTCACTCTGGTGCTGAATTTTGAAATGTGCTTCTGGTTCATGAGGTTTTAGCTCGTGGCCATCATTTCCACTTCCTAACTGATACCTGCTTAACCAGTGGAAAGAAACTGAAACAATCAGTTTGGTAATTGTTCTGTTTCCTTCTCAGTAATCAGTAGATTAAAGTGAACCATTAAGTGTATTCTAGGATAATAAAGGAAATTAAACGCTAGGTTCTGAGTTCACTGTATGTGCACATGGAGTCATTTGCCACTATTTTCTCAAAACAAGAGTTAAGGATTTCTTCTCGAGTCTCCCACAATATTAGCAAAAGGCACATGGCTGAACCCTCATGAACCACTTTGAAAACACATTCCTTGTTTCTTCAGGGAAATGCACTTTTGTCAGTGTATACCTTGTGTTGAAGATGTTTTGCATATAAAAACCACGTGGAGATTGAATCCTGTTATATAAAGCAAAGCTGGCTTTCTGTGGAGTTCTTTGTAGTACCAACATTAAAAGGGTTGTTATAAATAAGAGTGGAATATAATTATAAATGCCCTTCTGAGGAAAAAAAAATAATCCTTGATTACCTTTGAATTCTTTTGCCCTTTAAAAAGGTTATATTTAACTGGTTCAGTTTCTTACTTGATGTTTCAGTTTCCCAAGGGAAATCAACCTCCAGTACGAACAGTTTCAATTGGGTTACATGACTTTACTTTGTGTCTTGCATTTGTTAACAGACAGGTTATATAACACTGCAGGCTAAATATACATTGCTCTGTTTTCAGCTACCTCTGGTACTCCTGTGTTCAGAGGCATGACCAGAAAAGTGGGAAGTGGCTTTCAAAAGTTCTGCTGGAATTAACCCCTCCTGCTAATAGTGTAAACTGCTCAGAAGTAGAGACTTCAGGAGCAGTGTGAGGCTATGAATCTTAAACTATAAAAATATATTAAATATTTTGATGTGCTACCTATCATCCTTGAAGTTTTTTTTTTTTTTTAATGACTAAAAAGAAGTGGGTCAAATTCTGCCCTTATTCCCCAGGGCATATAATCTGTGGAAGCACTATTGACTGGAACAGAATTTCCTTGGGTTACTGATGTTGTAACTGAGAAAGTAATTGGAGTGTGTGTGTGCTGCTTCACTGAAATGCAGGAGGCTTAATTCTAGGGGGATCTTTTCCATTTCTAGGTAGTTTGGTGTTGAACAGCTTTAGATTCATTATTCTTGTATTTCCATCAAGTAATGCTTTCCTGGTAGAGGAGAAGATGAAAGGACCTTTTAAAAAAATATCAATAACAAAAAAGAAAGGAAAGAAAAAGGGGTTTCGTCCGGGCTTTTTTTCTTCAGTCACTGATCAATAGCAGCACGAGAGAGCCGTATTTAGAGAAGAAAGGCAAGCAAGCAAGAATCTTAACTAACTAGCAGGAAGTTGATTGTAGCATGCTGGCGTTCAGGCAACTGATAAGAGAGGAGGAAACATTTATGCTGAGAATCAGCAAAAACAGGAGCATGTTTTACCACATGCCTATTTCATTTCGCAAGTCCAACATGCTGCACACAAGCTCTGGAGATAAATTCAGAGTAGTTTTGTTAATTGCATGGCATTAAATTTGGAATGAGATGAACAATGGGCTATGGCAAATGATATTTTGATTCACAGTGCAATTGTGTTTGTATTTGAGATTTGTGGCAGAAGTAAGGATCAATTGCTGTATAGATTGGCACCAATCTCTGTGTCCCTTGTGGTGTAGGATGGACACTGGAGGCATCCCCCCAATCCTTGTCCTGGCAGCCAATTCCTTGCAATAGGAATGATGTTTATGGTGTCATCATTTTTACATAAAGAAATTCAGAGACCTCAGTTAAAGCTCACTGTGTTTCATTCTTGTACTGTCTGTACATGACTGATAAAAGGAGCTGGGCTGAGACAATGCTTGCATTTTAGAGCTGGAAAAAACTTTATGGCTTTTTTTCCTGAGTTGAATTGATTTTTTTTTTCCTTTTTGTTGGTATTTATTAAAAATGCATATTCTACCCGGAATGATTCCTAGAGTTTTTTGGAGCACTGCTGAGTAAGCCAAACTAAATATATATTTCTTTAGAGGCATCAGTGCTCTTGGCAGACACCATTATTTTTGCAGTCACTCAATGACTGGATTTTTTAAATAAAGCTTTTGTGTGCCTTTTAGTGTTAGGTTAAAAAATATTAAAACAATTACTTTAAATTTCAATATGCAATAAAAGAACATAATTTAAAAAAAATCTTTACAGAACACTTTTTTCTGTCCTCCCCTCTCCAAGTTTATTCCTTTTATTCACTGTGAACATGTCTTCCCTTGCCTTAAGTTTATTTAAAGTTGTTTAAGAGGCAGAAATAAATCCACCTCTACCTTCTCCATTCTGGTTTCCTCTGTGCCTGAATTTATTCCATGTTCAGTGAAGTCAGACTTCTAAGAGAGTTGGGAATTTTGAATTATATTTGCAGTTCTGGAGTGGTTGTATGTATTTTTAGCAAAATGCTGGCATACTTTGTAGGATTTTTCTTTTCCTGTGGTTCTGTTAATATTTGCACAGGAAGTTTGAATTAGAATGATGAAATATTCACTCTGATGCATAATGATTTGATCCCCTTCACTGCCACATTCTTCACAGCTGGGTTTTTTTGCTCATGCTATTTTGCATACGAACATTTATCATGCAATAAATTGATTTTCTTGTCTACTATTCTCATCTCCTTAAACCTGCACATTCCTGCAGTGTTGATTCTGCTGTTCCTTACTTGTCCTATGCATAATTTCTTAGTCACGACTACCTTTAGTTATGACACATTTTGTAATTCTTACAAAATTATTGTAACGTTTTAAAATGTGCTTGCTTAATGCTCCTTCTTCAGGTAAGCTATCGGTTACTTTTAATCTTTGGGAAGTTATTTTAGCTCTTTAGGTTCTGAGAAATTTATTTTTTATTCAACGAATTGTTGTAACAACTGTGTTTTTGCCCAAGAAACCTTTCAGTACTTAGAAGACTGACCTGTAAACTTTTATGCAGGAAGAAGATTTACTGAAATATAGTAAGGCTGTTATCACAAAACCTTAGCTGCAATTAGCTTCAGGCTTAATTTCTTGCATGTGCCATCTCTGTGCGGCTGATGCCCTGGATTCCATGTGATCCTTTTTCCTGCTCAGCTGACGAGGGGAGAATGGGAACCTGCCTGGAGAGAAATGTTCCCCTGCCTTGCTTTTTGCATAGCTGTTATTTAAATCAATATCAGAGTAGTAAAGATTCAGTGTGATTGAGGCTTTCTCTCTTTGCATCAGCCTCTAGAGACAATTACTTGTCTGAGTTCGGGAGGTGCCCTGAAGGTGTGCAGCAGCACTGAGTCTTTATTGCCTTTAACTTCTCCCCCAGCTCTGCCTGCTGTGTCAGCTGGAGCATTTACAACTTACCCTCTCTGCTATTCAGCATCACCCAAAATCAATCTTGGCCTCCTCTTCCCCACTTTGATTTGCTGTCTTAGCACACCATGTTCCCTGGTATGTAAATTGCTTCTTTAGTTTTCATCAGGCTTTTGGTATTTGGAAGCAAAATTCTGTAATTTATTTCAGAGTTAACTAGTACGATTTGCTTTTGTTTGACTTTGCTGAAAATGATTGGGTGTCACAAATAATTCAGGGCAATAACTTGGGAGCAGGAACTCGTAACCATTTTTGTTCTTCATCATCATTAATATTGCTCTAACATTCAACCTGTATACTCTTTGGTTTTAATGCTCTTTGCATCAATGTTATCTCTCTGTGTGTGTGCAGAAAAGATCCCCTAAACCTCCTAATGCAAAATAATTCTATTTGTGGGCATATGGGAGTTAAACTTTCTTTCCCTTACAGTTTTCATTAGACAGAGGCTTACTGGTACCGTGGCAGAATGCTCAAATAAGCATTTTAATGTTGAATAAAGGTCAACACACTGGAATTTGAAACCATTAATCCTTTTGCTCTTAAAGCAGGCAGAACTTTTACAGACTAAGTAAGGCATTAAATAGTAGACTCTCAAAGTTCTGAAAAAGAGAAACATACCTTCAAATTACCCATTTAGACTTCTAGAACTTTTCATTTTCTGTTTTCTGAGCAAAATAAGTTTTGAGGGTTTGGGAGGGGATGTGTTTTTTAAATACTATTTTTCCATTTCCCAGCTTTGTGTTGGGGAAGGATATTTCTGAGTTCATAGAGCTGTGGGAAAGAATCCCAGTGTATGAAAATACCATATTGCAGTGGAGACAGTGCCAGTACTTTCAGGTTGCAATATCAGTCTATGGGTGTAGAGACCCTCCTGTTCAGATGAAAAGAAGTTCAGGCTCACTTTAAATTAATTCCTGGACTTTGAACAATTGTGGGATCCCTCTAGGACATCACAGACTGTTAAATTAAACCTGTATTGCCTTGGGTTGAACTTTTAACCTATGTATGACTGAAGTCTGTCTTTTGGGACAGCATCCAGTCTTGATTTCAAGGCATCAGGAAGCAGAGTATCTACTGCTTCCTTTGGTAATTTGTTCCAGTGTCTGATTACTCTCACTGTTAAAAACATAAATCTAATTTTTGAGTTGAATTAATCTTGGATTATACGATTTATTTTTTCCTCTGGTTGCTAATTTTTTTACTACAAGATTAAGAAATCATTTGCTTCGATGGGGGGACAGAGATGGGAAGTTAATGGTAATGGTAATGCAACACATTTTAGTACTTGAGTCTCATTTCAAGATATTATATTCAGCCCTCAAGTATTTTCTGTGGCTTCTTGCTGTGTCTGTTTCAGTTTCTCAACATCTTTTTAAAAATATAGGTTCTAAATGTACATCATTTTGTTCAGCTTTATAAAATGCTTTATTTGGAAAATATAGGTATTTAATTCTGCTCACTGCTTTCAAACATCATGTGCAAGAATTTCATTTCTGGGATGTTTCAGTGGGGCTCATGGAATTTCATGAGTGGGAAGGACCTTTGGGTAAAATGGATCACCCTTTTAGTGTGGCAAGATCCACATTTATTTTGGACAGAATTCTGTGTTACTTCTGACAGCTTTTTCCAGGAGTATTCCAGAACTTCCACAGGCAATTTGTCTTCTCTACTGTTTATTGCTTCTTACTGCTTGACAGTTTTTTTCCTAAAATCTAGCCTCAGTCTCCCTGGCTGCTCTTTAAGTCATTTATGTCTTGCCCTATCTAACATCAGCACAAAGAGCAGTTTACCAGTTTTGTGGTTTGGGGCTTTTTTCCTTTTTTTTTTTTTTTTTTTGGTTTTTTTTTTGTTTTTTTTTTAATTTTTAGCAGCATTTTGCTTATACCTGTGTTTGTTTTTCTTTTTTTAACAACCTGAGTTCCTACTTGTATTTTCTAAATCATAAATTTCTTCTGGCTTATCACAAGTTGGTCCTCACTTTTTGGAGGTGCAGTTCTTCAGACTGGATCACATAATGCAGCTGCAGCTTTCCTGGTGCTGAGTAGAAAGATTCTTCTGTGTCAAGCAAAGTAGAACTAATTTATCCATTGCAGTAGGACATTCATCTTTACTGGAGCAGCATGATATTGTTGATGGATTATCCAGATTGTGATCCACAGTAACTTTTAATTTTCTACAGAATGGCTACCAATGTCAGTGGTTCTCCATCCCAAGCAGTTAATTTTTCTTGGCTCAATGAAGTACTTTGCCTTTATCCCTACTGAACAAGCACAGTGGCTTCCAAATCAGATCTTTAAATTCATCAAGGTTTCTCCGAATTCTGGTCATTATAAATCCACTGTATTTATAATGCCTCGGAGAAAGATATTGTCACAGCAAGTATGTTTTTGGTTCTATTTTCTTTGTCATTAGTCAAAATCCTAAATGCTACCAGCCCTAGGAGGGCCTCATGCAGATTGTCACTTGAGGTGACTTTGAGTCGATAGGAACATTGCTAATCACACCCTGAGTATGATTTTCTGAATCAGAGTTGCACCCACTTTGTACTATTTTCATCTGAATCATGCTTCCATGGTTTGCTTAGAAGATTGATAAGTGGAAGAGGATCAAAAAGAGTCCAAAGTACAAATGACATCTGATGCTTTTCCTCTGTCCACAAGGCCTGTTACCCTATCAGGGAAGAAAATTAGATTGCTCTGACATGATTGTTCTTGACAAATCCATGTTGGATGTTATACATGTTCTCATTACCTTCCAGGCGCTTACAAAGAGTTTGGTTATTTGTTTCAGTATTTTTCCATGAATTGAAGATAAGCTGATTGTCTCACAATTGTCAGGCTTGCCTTTTTCTTTAAAATACTTTTTAAAGATAGACATTACACTGGCCCTTTTTTAGGACTTTCAGTTTATCCATTGTCCTTTTAAAGTTCTCAGACATAAGCCCTGATGACTTTGAGATTCCCATTTAGCTCTATAAATACTGGTGGATGAAGTTCATTAGACTCAGCCTGTTTAAAAACATCCACCTTGCCTAAGTGCTCTGATTATTGTACCTTCCCTATTTGAGGCTCAAATCTGGCCCTTTGTCAGTGATATTAATTGTGATAGATACATGATTGCAATTGACCTTATAATAAAGACTGAGGTGAAAAAAAGAGCTATTCATTAGTCTTTTGGCATCATCCATCATGTTTCACTTCTTCCTTAAGGAGTAGAGTAGCCTTTTCCTCTTACTGGAGTATGTGAAAAGTGGTTTTTGCTACCGTTGGTGTCTCCATGTTTGTGTCTCATCTACACACTTATTTGGACTTTTTACTTTTATCCCTACCAGATGGGCGGTTCCTTTCCATTGCTATAGCAGTCCTTGTTCTGTTGGTATTTTTATTTATAAATTGATACTTTCATATCTCCTTGCATCTAGACCACAGAGTCTGAAGTGCTCCAAATAACACAGTGACCAGTTTTCTATGGTTAACCTGCCCCTCATCATCAGTCAACTCTCCAGCTGCCTGTTGCCCACAAATGACAGCTGTAGTACATCCACCTTTTCTTCTAGATCCTCAATTTGAAGACTGGACAGTGTTAGTTAATACCTATTTTTGGGATTTCCATCAAAAACATCTGCATTACATGTTAATTCGTTGATTACTGCTTCCAGGGAATTTTTTTTAATTAGCGCTTCATGCACTGAACATATGCTTTATTGAATCCATGGAATTATCAATTTTTAAATCCTAGTGACAACTGGAAGTAAGTCAAAAGCTTCATGAAATTATTGCTGCAGAAATCAGTTACATTTCTTGTCTGTACTGGGATTTTTAATTTTATAGAAATGGAAGTCACCCTTCCAGAAGCAGAAGTTGGGAAAAGGAAAGGTAGGATGGAAAGGGTGGATTAGGGTGAGTAAATGGTTAATATAGATATACACAAAAGCATTTTATACATAACAGATTACAGAACTTCATTTGTGACATGGGGGAAACACAAAGCACAAGAAAAGACTCATCCCTGTGCAGCTTCCTTCCAGCAGTAAAATTCCTTAAAGTCTGCTCTGCTGGTTTTCCTATTCATCTAAGCTGCTCTGATACAGGGGGGCAAAGTTCCACCAGATTAATATTGCTGCACTTACACCCACAGTTTGCCACAGGGAAACCCCTGAGCTTGTTCCTACCCTTGGATCTGCTCGGTGCTTTGGAAGGAGGGTCCATTGTTTGGGTGATCACACTTTATAACGCAGTGCTATTGCTTCTGATGATTGTATTGACTGAAGGGCAGCTTCATCCAGGGCTGGGATTGCTCATAGATCAAAGACAGATTTGCCAGCTGTCACCAGCCCTGCCCAGTGTAATGAGATGCATTGACAATTATGATACTAAATGTGCTGTGATTGTTTATAGATCATTTTTTGATTTAACCAATTGAAGAAGCTATAATATCACTGTGATACAACAAATATAAAGAGGGAATAAAAGATTTGATTAATACTGAGAACTAATGAGATAGGCTATTTGCTCACAAGGAAACCTGAAGGTTAGTCATTCATACTCCAACAAAAATCAGACTTTGTGAGGTCATATTATAGTTAATTGAAGAAGGCAAATTCTAAGGATGATACCATGTGTAGCCTTGTTTATTATATGAGTAGAGCTAATTTGGCAATTTGGATTTCCTTGTGTAGAAATGCATTTCTCTCTGTATTTGGAGGATGGCAGCGAATGTGGCTCTGTCACATTTCATTACTTTAGACTTTACTCTGTTTCATTTCAGTCTGTAGCAGAACTGCTTCTGAAATGGGATTATTGACCCCTACCATTGATCACGCTGCCCCGGTGCATGCGTGTGTGTGTGCACAGTTAGCACTGCTATCAAAATATGTACATCTGAAGGTAAAAATAATACATGATCTGCAGGGTAAACAATATCTGTGGATCTTCTCTTTCTCCTTTTATACCTCCCTTCTTTTTTTCTGAGGCTAGCTTAGTCCATCAGTAGGATGAAAGGAAAAATTGCTACACTTGTGTTAAATTTCCCCTGGGAAAGTAAATTATGGGCAAGCCTCCAAGGACAACACAGAAAGAGAGGGATAAGATATTGATGCTCACTGTACCTCTCACTCTTTCTTCCTTGTCCCACAATTGAGCACTCCTTCAATGAAAAGTTACGAGTTCCTTGTTAAATTGAATTTCTCTTCTCCTTGTCTCACAATTTATTGTGACGCTGAAAATTTTCTAACTTGGTAAAAACTGGCAGCAGCTCCATTTGTCCCCACAAAAGGCTATCCAGGTTTGAATAGGTTTTGAAACAGAGCTATGAATGCTCTCACTTAAAGACAGATAGTCATGCCAGTTCCCAGCTTAATATAGGAACTTTTTTAGTTACTGTATTTTTCCATCCATTTGAAGTGTTATATTTTTGGGGGTGTGCAGAGAGAATAGGGAAGGGGATGGACGGAAAATCAGGATGGAAGAGGAAAATTTGGGGTGGTTAGTGAGTATCCTTGTGCCAGCATCACCTGCTGATTTCTTTAAAGAAGTACTGACAAACCTTGTCTCCTAAATTTCATGCTGCAACATTTTGGTGGTCACCAAAACCTCAGGGGTCAATTTTAAAGTGAGACTTCAAAGATTCATTTTTAAGCCTGTTCATGGATGCTTTGGGTTTGATTCCTAGGTTGATAAGAATTCTGCTTGTTTTCACTCCACCAGGAAAAATCTGTGTCTTTTTCTCAATGTGTATTTTAATAGAGGACAGGAGATAGGATATGTTAGATTTAAACTTTGTTGGATTTGATCATGATGTCTCTTTTCCTGGATTCACAATGTATGGCACCTCTTGTATCAGATCTAAATGTTGAAAAGAAATTGCCTTTTCTTTTTCCCCAGTAGCTTTCTCTGCAGTCATGCAGGGTGCTTAATTCTGGTGAAAGGGAAAGCAGGAAGACTGACATGCTACATGACATTCCAGTTATGGAAGGAAAAAAAAATGTTAGCAGATTGACAGGCCAATAAAAATACACAGAAGGTTTTTCTCCTTTCCAAGGATACATGTGTGGGAATGTGAGAGAGGAAAAGGCTGGGGAGGGTGAAATATAATTACATGTAGGCACGCACGTATAAGCCTAGATGCACAGGCAAACATTAATTCAACAGGTAATGATGTATTTTCAAAACATCTTTTGTGTTAATGTTGGCCAAAATGGTGCAATTTTCAGTGCTCATCATCTTAAAATGAGCCTGCCATTCGTGTGACAAATGGGGAAGAACTTCTTCTGTGTAAGTTGCTGCAAAGGAGAGAAGTCCTAGCTGAATGAGCAGGAAATGTTTCTTTCCTGGTGCCCCCCTGACACAGAAATAGGAGTGATACTTTGCTGGAATGGGAGGGGATGAGCTTAACTTTATAAGAGAGTAAATATCTGTAAATATTTAAGATGGAGGTATGGATATTAACCAACAGATTTCTATAACATTGTAGAAATTATTTTGACTGGCAGTTAAATGATAGAATATTTACATTGTATTTCGGGTTTGATGTGTTGGTTTGAGCTTATCACATGAAAAGTGCAGGGGTGGATTGGATGAGTTGACCTTCCTGAGGATGACTGTTAGTCTGAAAATGCAGAGATTTAAGAAAATTTTGCCAGTCTCAAGCTGTAGCTTCCTTTCATAAAGGAGAAGATTGAGAATAGGGTTATTATTTTTGCCACAAATGTAGTTCCTCCATTTGCAAAATCCTGAAGGCCCATTTGATATTTTTGTAAGAACACCATGTAGTCTGGCCTCTAAGAAACTACTTCTGCATGTACTGTGTGCATGTACAATGAGTAATGTGATATTTATCAGTAGGTAGTGGACAGAAGAAGAGGAGGGGTGAATAGCAGAGTGCTGCTGCTGGCATTTGGGGTGCAGAGGCATTTTTGAGACCAGTAAAAGTGGAGTGGGTGGTGGGATAAGGACTGGAATAAACAGGTTTAAGAGAGATTGTAAAATGGCGTACATGTGTACATTATGAGAGAGACACGAGGCACAACTGTTAGATAGGAGAATTTTGAGAATAGTGCCCTAAATTATTAGAAATAACACTTCTGCCTGGAGTCTGTAAATAATACCAGGACAATCTTTAAAATTGCTGAATGCACTGTCCAAATATTCCTTCCAAACACACTTGGAAATGTTGGACTGCCAATAACAAATAGTAAATAGCCCTGGTGATGCATTCCTTATGATTGCTTCTTCCAGTTAAAGAGTACATTCATCTTTACATGAAGAAGATGAAAGTTTTAGCTATTACAGTATAACACTATTTATTGCATATTTGATACATTAGACACTGACATTTGTAGCTTGTATGTCTATATAAATAGTTTACTGTGAATAAAGAGAAAAGAAGTATTTGAATTCTACTGCCATATGTTTAGGGTTTGTCTCTGGGGTTTTTTTTTTTTGTTTTGGTTTTGTTTCATTGTTTGGGATCTGTTTCTTTTTGGTTTGTTTTTTTTTGTTTCTTTTGTTTTTTTATGTGACTCTGAGAGTATCTTTCAAACAACACTTTACTAATAAAAAAATATACCTCTGTGTTTTCTGTCGGCTGTAGGGAAGAAAGGAGCTGACAAAGATGCAACATCTGCTCTGGCATTATATGACTATAATAAAAGTAAATGCCTTTTGCCCTCTGTATTTGCCACAGCCTTTCTTGCTTATCAGTTAAATAACTGATATTTTTTCGTCTAAAAAGGACAGTTCTTGCATCTTCCATTTTCTAGTGTTCTTCACTATTGCTGCTAAGCCAGGGAGTCATTGTTATGCAACAAAAAGTATGACTTTCCAGCACTGAGATTAAATGAACATGAGAGAAATAAATGGTGACGCATAAACACCAGAATAAGTTCTGTTTAGTAGCTAAACCCATCTTTATAGACTTTGGAATACTTTAATTCATTCTTTTTCTACAACTGTTTAGTTGAAATGTTGGTAGTTTATCAAGGAACTCTTTGAAGATGGTGTTTTTTATGTCATATGTATTTGTATGTATGCAATCAAAAACTTGGGTATGAACAATTCCTTCTCTGCTTAGAACCTGGAGAAGTTCCCACAATAAGGTGGAGCAGGGATCACCTGAGTCTGCTGCCACCTCAGTTTCTTACCTGGGTTTGGAAGAACTTCTGTTTACTCCCTCCCCTTTGCAAGTGTTGGGAGAGCAATTCCTCCTGGCTTTGTCCAGCTTGTGTGGTTAGTCAGGGAATGACATTTAGTCTATAGCACTGTTTAACATTCCCTGCAGTGTGAGAGGTGTATGTGCAAAAGCTTGAAGGAGAAAGAAATCTAACAGTTCTTGCACAAAATGTGTTGTTCCTACCTACCTTTTCAGCCCTTTTTTCTAGTGCCTCTCCCTCAGAACGCTTGATGCATTTCCAGGGAGGTGGAGGCTGAGATGAAATAATGCTGTACCATGTGCAACTTTCCTTTATGCTAATAGGACTTATATCAAGGTATTTCTGTGCCCTGTTGAAGATCTCAGTGGCAGCTTTTCAGGTTTTGACTGTGTGCACACTTCCAGAATTGTGTTTGTCTGAATGCTACAACTCAGAGAGAAACAGTTAAAGAACCTTTTTGTGTGTGCTCTCTTGCATTGTTAAAGTGAATAAATTTTGTCATCGACTTCAAAAGCATTTCCAGGTATCAGCTTCCAGGCTTGCCTATGGATGATGACCATGTGATTTATTTTTCTTTAGAGATACTACTCTGTGACAAAGTTCCAAGGAAACAGCAAATGTTCATTTACCCCATATTATTCTTTTGGCACCAAGTATAAAATTCCTGTGAGAGTTTGTCAAATTGTCAGGCATTCTCAGCTCTACTGGACTTTCACAGGAACTGCAGATATTTAGCACCACCAGACTTGGAGACAATTGTCACCAGTAAGCTCCTGAAAGATGAGAAAATAGTGACAAAGTTTGAGTACTTTGTGATTACAGTTTTGATCTTGGTTTCTGAGTTCCTATATCTGAAAAAAAATATATGTAGGCACAAACACAAAGTCAGATTTTGTGCACTGCACCAGTGTGTTCCAGGAGGTGGCTGGAGATCCATCACAGCACAGGTGGAATGTCATCCAGGGCTACTTTAGCAGAAGAGTTAATGTGCTGTGCCATTGTGTGCATAGAAAAACCGAGGTCTTAAATGCAGTGGTCAGGCCATTCTGTACTTCCGCTAATGATTAGAATTACTCCATTTCAGCAAATTGAAAAAATGCCTTTAATTCTCCAAAACTATTTTCTTTGTCATCAGCAATGCCAAGTCTCCTTTTGCCTGGCTGGGTTAAGAGCCAAGCTGCTCAGCTCTGTCAAAACTCAGGCAATTCTGAGTGGGTGCCAAAGCAGAACTTGCTAGTCTCTAGTCAGCTTTACAGCCACAAAATGCTGAATGAATGGGATACAAGTGGCAGCTGAGGTTCACAACTCAGGATCGCAACTCTGGGTTTCTCTACCAAAATTCCTCCTGATTTCAATTTTATGCCTCCAAGTCCTTTTTTTAGACAGAGTCCCAAGCGATGTAGCTGGCATTCCTGTCAGAATATAAGCTCTATCGAGGCAAGGTTGTTTCTTTCCTTACTTAAAATGGCATACACATATTTGACTGAAAAATCTGAACAGATTATTTCTGTGAGGGCATTCTTGGGGGCCAATATGATCATTCATCTTTTAAACAATAACAGTGTGAATATTTATTCTCAAAGGATGTCTTCACTGTACAGCAATCACACAGTTCTGTTTTCTGAGCAAATCTGAAGTAGATATGCAATAGACTTCCATAATGTAATTTACATTCCGTATCCAACTGTGATCTTAGAGCCAACTTCTGAGCATCTCTGTGCTTCATTGTCCATGGCACATACTGTCTGTGTCAAATCCTTTGTTGGCTTGCAGTCTTTTAGGCTGCACAATTTGGCAGCCTGGGTACACACAGTAGGAGAGGAATATCTAGGTGACTTACCTGGCTTGTGTCTGCATTCCCTGCTGCAGAGTGTAACTATGCACTAAATATTCTCAATGCAGTGGCTTGAGAGTCTGTCAGGAGCTGAGCCAGACCCATGGTGAGTCCCAGGACTGTTGTTCTAAGAGTAACAGAGAACCCAGAAGGCGCTGTCCACTTCTCTCATTGTCAGGTGAATTGTATGTGCCACTATCAGCATCTTGAAAATATCCATTTACATCTTAGTTGCCAAATCAAGAGGATGCCGCTGTAATCAGCTCTGTGTTTACCCTAAACAGTGTGTGTCCTTATTAGTGCCTTTTCAGTCCCCTCAGACGTGCAGATATTGATTGAATAAACACGGATGATAATCTCGATTAGCAATAAGCTGTGGTACGCACACATCCCCTCACCTTGCTGCTGCTGTCAAAAATGCTGCAATTTCCTTTGCATTCATTTCCTGGGTGTAAACCTCACAGGGTGGTTTTCTCAATCTGTCTCTATATCTCCTTGAGTGCTGTGTATATTCTGATCTGGTTCCTGCGGGTTGGAGTCAGGGGCCTGTCCCTTGTATTTCTGTTGTCCTTTTCACAAAAGTATCTCAAAGTGGCGTTATCATAAACATGAACCAAGACAGCAGCCATGTAGCCACACACAGCCTCACCTCTGTGCTCAGGGTCGAACAGACTGAGTTCTGTATCCACACGGAATTGCAGGAGCAAGTTGAGATGTGGAGAAAGTACCAGGCTGGGAGTTTGGCTGGGACATGTTCCATTACAACGACAGCCCTGCATTACTTAATTACAAGAGCGGTCAGGACAGTGATTTCTGCGCTGCAGATGAAGGATCAGGTTTTGTACTTTCTAACACCATTTCACAGGCTTAGTTCTGACTCACCTGGTGATTGGAAAATCATGACCTGCTGAGTCATAAGTGTCTTAAAAGAAAGGTTTGTTTACTTGTTTTTTCAGTTCCATGATGTTCTTATTACTCTATCAGTAGGCAGCATATGAAAAAATAGGATTTCAAGTTTGGTCAAAAGATATTGGAAACTAAGGAAAAGGCTCAAATAAAAGGCTTCCATACTTGTTTTTTTCTTCCGTATTTCTTTTTTTTTTTTTTTTTTTTTTCTGGAATAGCACACAAAATACCCACCTGTCAAATGCTGAACTGAGCATGTGTGCTCTGTTCACTTCTTCCTCGTGTGGGAAGCACTCCCATCCATATATGACCAGTTAGATGGTTAAGGCAGAATAACAGAGCAAACATGATCTGTTTTCTTTGACTTCACCGTTTGCTATCTTCCTGCCTTTCATGGTTTCTTCATGCAAGCAAAAATATTTTGTGAAGCATAAAGCCCTGTGGCAAATGCTAATCTAACCAACAATCAAGAGAATAATTGTTTTGCAGGGAATATTCTCATTCTGTAATAGAGAACAAAAGCCTTGCAATTAAGACAACAGAGCATTAATAACACACATTTATCATTCTATATGAGCTTATTATTTCCAGTCCTTTGCAAATAGTTCTAATTTATATACCATTCCTTACAAAGCTGTATGTTAATGTGATCTGTATTGCTCTGTTAGTATCTAGAAATATTTTTAGCATCTTGCACTACGAACTTCTCCAGATTCTTTGAAGGAGAGTGCACAACCTTGAAATTCATGAAACATACCCTTAACTTAGCCTTTCTAGCCTGATACTCTCTACTACCCTCTTCCTTAAAGTCTAAGAGCTGGATTATAGTTTCCTTCTAAACCAAATCAAATCCCTTCATTTTCAGCTCGGTGTTATCCGGCTTCTTCCTCCTACCCAGCTCATTTTGCCCTTCATTCTCAGACATTTCTTGCTCTCAGCTGGCTGTTTGTGCTTAGCTGTGCTGGCAGTCCCATGCTCCTACAGGAGAATCTGTGCCTTTTTCTGCACCACCCCATATGTCTGGGCTATTTTTCCTTTCTTGGTCAATCCAGATAAATTTCCATAGTTGGTTCTCATGCATAATTCCAATGTTACGTTCTCCTTTGCTCCCTGAGACAGATGAATTTACTGGGAATGAAGCCATGGCTTCATACTGGTGTCTGTCGGCTAAAGAACCACTGGCTGAATTCAGAGGGGAGAATAACTTGCATATGTTAAAGTGCCATCACTGCTAGTCTGCAGATGCGAGTACTTAATACAGAATTCTTACCAAAAAGGTGGCTTTGTTCCATTTTAGCCACAGTCCATATGCTTTCCATATGCACCATTCCCCAATATGTGTTTTGTGTGTAGAAAGCTGGGTGGGGGTCGAAAGGTTCAAATACTAGTGGAATTTACTCCTAATAATTTTTAGCAATGTATAATTTTTTGTTTTGTAAATACCGAGGACTTGAGTGTCCAAAGAGTATTTAAAAATATTGTAAAATCATATATATTAATGTGGCTTGCTTATAACTAATTTTTTGTCTTTCTGTGGCTGTTGCAGTCTAATGCAATTCTCTGGCTAAGATTAAGGGAGTGAGCATGTGAATAAATTAGTGATATTTAAACAGAGGTGTTAATTTGCAATGCATGAGCTGCTCCATAGTAACTGCTTATATGTGTGCTCTGACCTGGTGATAAATGGAAGATGCTGTCAGTTTACACCAGTTAAAGTTAGTCCAAGGAGAACAACTCTTCTTCAGAATGACTTGTCTTTTCCCCTCAGAGGGTATTTTCAGAGAGCTGATCATGAAGGAGTGCTGCCACAGACAATGTAAAAGATAATCAAAGATAAAAAATGAAGTCAGAAGTGTGACAAAAATATTTGCTTGTTGGATCTGGAATAACATTCATCATAAATTGAATGAGATAATTTTCCCAGCGTGGTTATTGGTTTTTCAGAGTGGAAAGCGTGTAACATCTTTGAGATCAAGCCCTTCTATTTGATCTTCTTTCCACTTGTTTAACTCCAGTTTGTTGGCATTGTTTGAGATAAGATTCAATTGTTCAGAAGTGTTTCTAGTACTGCTTTAGATACCCTTGAGTAGCTGAGACATTCTCACTGGGATAGCAAACAGGGCAGAGATCCTCAGGAGAACAACACCATTCCAAAATGGCAGAGGGAGGCTCTTGAACTTACACTAAGTAATATATGAAATATATGAACTTCTATCAGAAATTTCTATTGGAAATTTTTCATTGCTAAGTTGTTTGCTTTGTTCAGCTGCTGGCATATCAGAAGATTTCACTACTTTTCTTAACCAGTATTTGTCATCCATCTGTAGATTGAGGATACAGGCAACCTTCTATTACAAACAGTTATTAAAGTAAAAAGGACTTTTTAGCAATCACTAATAACTACCTTTTAAATATTTAGTGTTCTAACGTGTATTCCCAGACCAGCTTTGTCTAACTCCAGCCCCTGTGTAAACCCCTCTGTCTTTGCCAGGGTGCAGGGTGAGTTACAGGTGGGTCAGTAGACATTCCTTCACAATTAGAATTATTTATCCAGCTCTCCTGTCCTGATTTTCATCACTTATCACTAACTATGCATATATTCATTATTTCCTACATTCCTATGGTAAAAGGATGTGGAGGTTAGATATGGTCCCACAACAGAAATTGCAAAGAGTGAAGATATCCAAGGGAAAGTCAAAGACTTCAGAACATGATATCAAATTTTTATCAATATAACCACTTTGAGGAAAAAAATTAACTCAAAGAATAAAGGGTTATGCCTCTAGAGACACAAGTTCTGTATCAATATGGAGAATGAAGGAGAAGGACAGAAGCAAGGGGTATATATGTTTTTGTTTCATTTGTTGGGGTTTTTTTGTACCTTGGAAGACTGAGTTCAAATTTGAGTTTGACTGAGATAAATATAGCAAATATATTTTTGACTTTTCCTTTCCCAAACCAAAACAAATGTTTTGCTCCAGGGTATTTTTGGAATGTACAATAAATCAGTAGAAAAAGGAAAAAAAAATATTTAAACACTATCAAAGTGTTCTTAAACATCCATTGCCAGAGAATAATGATATTCTAATGCTGCCACATAATGTAAGAGGAAAATAGGACACTTAGGGAAAGTAGCTTTTGAGATAAATTTGACGTATTTATTTTGGAGGGAAGAGAAGGATCATATGAGATTGTTTTATTTTATTGATTTGAATTTATGAGAGATAATAATTTCTGCGTCATTACAGGAATGTGACATGACACAGTTATTTTTTTGTGTGGAAGTAGATGGTGAAATTTGGGTGATGGAGACAGATCCTTCCTTCATTGAACCAATGGCAGGCATTTGCAAATGAGGCAATGGGATTTTGGCCCCTTTTTTTGGTTGGTTGTTTTTTTTGTTTAGAGCAGCTCCAAGAACTCATAAGACAACAGTGTGTCATTTCATTCAGTCCCATGCTAACCTAACCAAAATGTGTGATAAAGGTTGTGTTGGAATGTGTATTTCTCTATTCATCTTTTATCTGAGGGGGTGACATTTTTTCACACTGCAGGCACATTGCTAATTTGGTCTGTTTTTATAACCATCACATTTCTGGCTAAAGGAAACAGAGCAGGCTTCAGTAGGAGCTCTCACACTGTTGGGATCTGGAATCATTGCAAATTAAATAGCGTTATGTAAGTTTGCCCTTCAGAAATTTGCTTTGGGAATTTCTAAATCCAAATAAAAAAGTCCTTTGTTGCCAGTTAATGGAAAAGTTGCCACCAAATGATATAAAGTACATGCTGTTAGGTATTAGTGCACAGGCTCCACAATGTTACTAGGGGGCTAGAAAAGCTGGATTAGCTATCTTTTGGGAATTAATTTGTTTATATCACTAAATACGTGGTCAGCCATACAGCAGTGTGATTAGCTGCCATGGATTTCTGTTGGCAGAGGATCACTTTTACTCTGTCATGTAATTATTGTATTTTAGACAGGTTAGCAAAGGAGAATTCTTAGCCTGTAGTTACTTACTCTCCACTATCTTTTGGGAGGGGAAAAAAAAAAAAGTAATACCTCTTTCCACTTTTATAATCTCCCATTACAGCAAGTGTTCTCTATCTCAGCAAATATATAAAGACCAGATTTTGCCCTCTGGACACCTGCAACTTAGTGGTCAATCTGTAAAGCTCCTGTTAAGTAACAGAGTGACTTCTCAGTATTTTTTTGTCCTTCATCTCTGTTCCATTTTAAGGATAAGGATCTAAGTATCTGAGTAGAAGCAAAATGAACTACAAAATGAGCCATAGCTGATACTTTTGTTCTCTGAAGTCTGGATTAGTATAACTTTGTTTGGTTTTCTCACATATTATGGGCAATTTGTCAAGTAGATAACATTAGTAGAATTGTAGTTTTAAAACACTTTTGATCACAATCTATTTGGCTGCAATAGGAATGCGAAAAAAAGTAGTAAATTGGTTATTACCCTGAGTGCAATTTCAATATAAAAAAATTCCTCTTAAAATGAGACAGAAAAATGAGAACTTAAATCAATGAGAAGGTGTGTGCTGACTGTTACAAACATAAGGTCTTGTTGGTTTCTGTGTTATTTTCTGTGGAGGATAAGAAGGATCACAGCCCATTCTCTTGCTAAATAAAAGGTCCTAAATTACTGAGCCTGCTCTGTCCCAGCCTATGAACTGCCTGCAGTAGCCCGGGGCTTGTTTCCTGCAGCAGGAGGAGGGAAAGCAAGGACAAAATTGTCATTGATGATTGGGCAAACTCTCATCCCCAACAACACAGCGTCAGGGACACCATGTTGGAGACTAAAGCTTTATATATGTCTAATTTGACCTTGCCATGTGTTGAGCACAAAACCAAGTCCTCTCGGGTGTGAATTGTGTGAATGGTAATCCGCTTTAAAAGGACAAGGTGACGTCTGAAGAACAAAGATAGGGATGTTAATGTAGGGCCTACACATTCAGTCATTTGTTTATTGCTGAGCACAGTGGAGTATCCTGAATATATGGTGTCCAGGGCTGCCTGAATTCTATAGCATATTGTGTGTACAGTATTCTGCACAGCCTGGCAAATGTTAGTGAATTCAGTAGCACTTCTGTGGCAGTAATGACATGTAACCATCTGTGATTTCGCACCTGCAGAAGCCAGTGTCAGCTGTTGAAGTTCAGCAGCCCTGGCTTTGCATGAATTTATTGCCAAAAAACTCGCTCATTTACTAGCCATGGAATTCAGATAACCCTTTCAGTGAACTTAAAGCTCTTGCATATTATGTGGCAAAACAACAGTTCAGAGAGAAAAATCTCTACCAGGGTGCCTTTCTCAGTAAACACTGTTTGTACACTGCAGTGCTTTTATGGAGTAAATAAGAAGTTGACATAAAACTGGTAGCACTGCTGGTCCTGGGACACAGCTTAGTGCTCCCACTGGTGCTGTGGCCTTTTCATGCAGGCGTTGGATGAATGCACCCAGGGAGAAAAGCTCCCCTCTGAAATGTGGAAAGGGAAAAGGTAAAGAGAGGCACAGAACGGTGAGCTGGCTTTACAGGCTGTACTGCAACACCATGGGGAATTCAAGATTAAAATCTCTCTCTCCATTTTCCCACCAGCGCCTTAAACACTACTTTATGCCATCTGTCATGAAAACGAACAGGATTGGCTGCTTTCTTCAGATTCTGCAAGCAGGCACTCACACGATATGATTTTATATAACTAACTGCAGAATAAATAAAAACTTTGTTTATTCTACTAGCAAGAGCAGTTCTATTAAATCGGAACAGATATCAGCTGTTTCTTACCAGAATGTGTGCTGAGCTTGGTATTTCTCACATGACTACCCAGATTCATCACAGATGTCATTGTATTACTTTCTATATCCTTTTACAAAAGACTTTTGTGGAGATATGCAGACTTTATGGCTGGCAAAAACACCATCATCCTTTTCGCTTGAGTCCTACTGCATGGGCAAAATATGCAACAAGGGGATGAAAGGTCTGTGGGATGATGGGACATGACACATGGCAGATTATTCAGTCTCTATGCCATATTTATGGGGCAAGTGCTTTAGATTTTAAGGTGGATAAAAAAAGAAAAAGTATTTTAATATCTTGCTAACATTTCCCATCTTCAAAACCTGTTTGTTTTGTCTAGAAAAGTTTTTGCTAGGAGGAACATGAAGTAAGAGGTTATTTTAAACCACAGTTTTCTCATACTTTAAATTTTTCCAGCATGCTAATAAAGTCATATCAGATACAGTCCAAAGTATTCTTCTTTCCAGTGGGACAATTAAAAAGGTTCAAAGACAATGATAATTTTTGAGTAGTGAATAAATCAAAAAATATTAGTTGCAAAAATTGGCCTAAGGTAATGGCAGTTTCCTACATGATGACAAATGTAATAGCTTTGCCCAACTTACTGACATCAGATAAATGATCATTTTTCCTAATTCCTGCTATTATGTGATTTAAAGAAGAAACATAGATTTCCCAAGAACACGCAAAATGAATGAATGATTTTCTTTATCGTGGAGACTGGGGGGAAATCAATTTGTTTAATAATAGTTGGGTAAAAAATGATAATGGTTTAAATGATGTTAGTCACAGCCTTTGAAGCTGTGCTATTTCAGCTGCAGAACAGGAAATGATCTATGGCCTGTGGAGGAGCAGACAATGTAGAAGGGAAGAGCCAAGAGAAAGCCACATCTCCACTCTGGGAAAACTCAGGCAGAACTCATGGAAAGTTAATTATAAAGAATCCACACCAACTTATTTAAATCTATATCTGTTCCTTTAGCCCTAATGAGGTTGTTTGCAGTGCACGACCTTACACGTAGAACTATTAAAAATATGAAGAGTTTTGTAAACGTGTCAAAAGAACAGCCCCTTGGCTTTTAGAATTAGGAAAATAAATCTCTTGTCTTGTGTGCTAGAATATCAATGCACTTCTCTGAGTATGCTAATAGGCCACAAGATTGGAGGCTTAATTAGTAGTTAACTCTGTTGATGAAAAGACTCATTACACCTAAGAACTGGATCCTATTGACAATTTGTTTCTAGTACCATAAGTTATAACTAAAACTTTTTTCTGCAGTTATTACAGAGCTTCTTCTCTTCTTCTCAAAGTAAAGATCCTAATGGATGTAATGAGTATTTATAGCTTGAACAATAACAGTGCATAACCTCTAGGATCAATGTAATTAAGGGAAATCAATAACAAAAGCGAAATCTCAATGTGTCAGCATTTAACCAGGAGTTGGTGGGGCCAGTAACGTGCAACAAGTCTTCAAGATCAAATTGAATCTTTTTCTGTGCTTGTGGTAGGGTGGCCATTGTTTTGCAAGTGGCTGTAAGGTGAAATGAAAACCATGCTGTGGTACTGTGAATGTATTTATTTGGTAGAAATAACATTATGACTTCCCGTGCTGCATTTATTGTATTAAAACTGTGCAAGAGCCTCAGATCTCTGCTGAGGGAGGTCAAAGGTCTATGAAGCTTGCATTCTGAACTCAACTTTCTAATAGTTTATCTTTTTAAGGAAGGCTAGAACAATATGGTTTAAATACTTCAGAAACCTTAATGTTTGCTGCTAGTTTTAATTCTGTATGTAAGCAGTTTTTTCTTGATCTACTGTTATTGAATTTAGAGAATGTTCTTGTAGGGAGTGTTCTGGACCTGCTTGCTGCATCTCACTTTGTGTCCTGGCCTTTTTGTTTCTTTCCATTCTCCAAAGTCTAATTCGTAACTTTTGTAATGTGTATTTTTCATGTTCTGTGCCATTTCTTACTGTGTTTTAGGTCACTGAAGAGCTTGGGATTTCCCCAAGTTTATCTCTCACTAAAATGAGCACACTTCTTGCTCACACTGGGATAAATTTTACTTGTGTCATTAATAGTTTCACACTTGCTACCTGTGCTATCTAACCCTGCAGCTCACTGAGGTTATTGGTCTTAAAAGTAGGCCTTTGTCTTTATTTTACTCTTCTCTGCCTTTCCCTTCTCAAAAGTTGTCATCTGATCAATGCCTCCTTTACTACCCTCTTCCTTTCTGTAGGTTTTAATCAGATCTCAGACAACTTTCTATGCATAATTTCTCCAAGTCTTGCTGCTCAACAAAGCTGTGGTGAGGTTTTTATTAGTTGTTTAACACTTCCTGTCCCTCCTGCTTATTTCCTACAAGCCTTGCATTAGCATATACATTCATCTCACACTGACTTGTTTTTTGGCTTGAGATTCCTGGAAAGAAAACCATCATCTGAGTGCTCAGCTCCTTTCTGGTAGTTCCTAGAATTTCATGTCAATCTACATGATTACACAATTGGACAAGGCCGGGCAAAAAGGTTAGATTTGGAAGTTATTATTTTTCATGACTAATATACACAATAATTGAAGTAACCTAATTGAGAAAAGAAATTACATGGTGCTGTTTTTTTTTGAGGCAGAAAAAAAAAAATCTTAGTTGCTGATGCCTGTGCAGGCATTGACTTTTAGGAGTAAATGTTCTCAGCAGCAATGTCATCCCTTCTTCCTCTTGTGTCTTCTACAACGGCTTTTGTGTAACAAGATCAAGGGTTAAGTTGAATCAATTATCACCCACTTTTTGTCCTTTCCTTAAATACTTCTTAGTCACTTGCTCTGAAAAGGAAGTCAGGAGGCAAACAGCTGAATTTATTCCTAGA
The DNA here is from genome assembly GCA_013397055.1 of Pachycephala philippinensis. Lineage (NCBI taxonomy): Eukaryota > Metazoa > Chordata > Aves > Passeriformes > Pachycephala > Pachycephala philippinensis. The sequence goes on from VWZT01001193.1 coordinate 393,413, forward strand.
TGCCATGTAACAATTGAAGGGTAGATCCTTTCCTCATATTTTAAGCTTTCCCCAGCCCTTTACCAGAAGAGAGCATTGTGGTTATTCTCTAAGTTGTAGTTATTTGAGATGAATAGTGCTCAAATAGGATATAAAAATAACACTCTGCGAGATAACGAGGTAATCGGAAAAAGTTAATGCAATGCCGTTGAAACAAGTGATCCAAAAAAATTGGACAAAATTGTTTCATGACATGACTCATGTAACTCATCAGACTGCTAAATATCCCAGTTTTCTTTTAAGCATCTCCAGTATTTACAGAAATAAAATTAATATACTTTTAACTAACACATGAGCATCATTAATATAACACAGATCTAGCACAATAAATTCAGTGGGCCAATTTCAGGGCAGAATCACAAAGTACTGTGTATTTATTACCTACACAGGTAATTAACATATCTGCTAAGTAAGGTTATCTCAAGTTTTCAACAAGAAGGTACAATGAGAGATACAACCCAGAAAAATGCTTTCTTCATAACACTGTCAACATGCACTCCAAGTGAACACCAAAATAAATAGTTTCATGAAACCTTTCAATTTTTTAATAAGTCAAAATACACTTTTCTGACAGTATAATTGCTTTTCATACTGGGCCTTAAATCTCCACTACTATAAAAGAATAATGCTACAGTAGATCATTTGTGAAAACTTAATGAAAACTGAGTTAGTGAACCTCGGAGTCAGTAGACCTTGAAATTCACTTTCAAAAACTAATTTGCAGTAAATGTATGAGAAACATATTTAGACATGATAAACTTTCAGTCCTCTGTTAGCTAGGTGCAGAAGTTTATCTTGATTAACTATTTTTCTTTTAATTAATCATTCCTGGAGGTAGCCAAAACACTGTGGGTTACATGTCCACTAGTGACACTCATCCAACAAGAGCAAATTTATTTATTTTTTCTTAGCTTGCATAAATAATGTAATGTGCCAAATCATGGTATTTCTTCAGTAGCCTTTGATTTCTGTATCTTATTGATTACTGAAGATCCATGGGGTATCTTGATTATAATTTCTGCAAGTCAAAAAATATAAACTGTGTTGGAAAACAATAACTATTTAAAAGCTCTAAGCAGTAATTTTACGTGGACATAAATGCTTCACATTGCCATCCATCTGTACATGAAATTGTAACAAACACAGTCAAGAGATCTTTCACACTCTTGCTTCAACATTCTGCTTCCTCTGGAGCCCTTGTGTTGGAGGGAAATGAGAAGGGAGTTGCACTGGTTTCTATGGGAGATCCATGATAAAGGATAGCCCATGATTTCAGTACACCAAGCTATTTTCCATTAAACAAGAACAGGTTAGCTCAGGAATATTTGTGCTCATCAGTTCTGCAGTAATGCACCCTCTTAAATGAGCTTCCAACCTCTGAAAGTGATCAGCACTTTATTTAAAAAAAAAAAAAAACGAACTGTGCAATTTCAACTCTTCTTATCTCAATTTTCTAGTGCTCAAGGTGAAATACTCTAGCCTAGGGATGTCTGACTCTCTGACTGGCAACTGGGCACAAGTTTTCTGTGTTTCCTTCTAACTGCTAATTCCTCACTTCCTTCCAGGACTTGCATCATCTGCCCCTGCAAATTGCAAAGTGTGGAGTAAAGGTTTTGCTGGTGTCAGAGGGATTTATCTCTGCTTCACTGGCAATGGGTTGCAGATGGGTTATGTGGGGTTTAACATGGTAAAGTTCCTGTTCTTGGAATAAAAATGATGCTTAGAAGATGCCACTGTGATTAGCTACTTATTGCAGCTTTCAAAATCTCTTTTGTAGTAGATGAGAAAAATTGAAGGTCAAAAGACCCTGGAACTCCAGGTTTACAGTCCAAAAGGTTTCCATGGCAAACTTTCTGTGCATTTGCTTTCTCAATAGCTTTTCTAAATGTAGGAGGGTGCAATCATTGGATTACCAGAGGAAGAGAAGGAAAGCACAGATATGTTAGTTTTCTTACAAGAAAATCAAGTTCTGTTTAGCTTGGTGCACTGATAAACAGAAATGATTAGATTTTATTGTCTGATCCATTGCAAAGCTTTCAGTTCTGATAATAATAAATAATGGTGAACAGCTACACAGCCATTGCCATCAATAACTCAGCCCTGCCTAAAGATGAATAATATATATTTAGCCTGATTTTAAAGGTGAAGTAAACAAGATGAATGCTTTTCCCATGGTCACAAAGGAAGGTGGTATAAAGACTAAGTTGTTTCTCAGACCCATTCCTCATCCACAAAGTCTTCATTAGTTTCTTGGTTAAAGCTGCAATATGCTCTAAGGTGCTTTGGCATATCCAGGTGCAATAGGTGATTCCTTGTCCTGCTGTAACTCCTTGCATCTGTATCAGTTAACTTGAAATCCATTGATAACACATAAACTTTTATAACCATCTTTTACGTAATATTCTCATCTTCTCTTAATATACGTACATTTCTACTGAGGAATTTCTTTTTGAATGACAGCTAGTCAGTGCAGTAACACACTGATCAATGAGAGTCTTGTGTCCCTATTTCATTGCAGTGCTGGGAGGGTGGTTTGTAGCCCAGTGGTCCATTCCCTTTCCCGTTGTGTTCAGTGACGAAATTCCATTGTACTGAGAGGCAGCAAGACCTGACCCCTGGCCTCAGGCCAAAAAAGTATGTGAATATATTCACCTTTAATGTAAAGATCCTCCTCCCTATCCCTGCATGCCTTTAAGGAGGTGAATAGAAGCTGATTTAGTGAAATGAAGCTGAACCATCCCTGAGTAAGGTGCTTAATATTTACAACAATAAAGCGTTGTGGGTCCAAGTCATTGCTTTATAATTATAAAGAAAAAAAAGAGTGCACACAAATGCATTACTTGCCAAATCATCCAAGACTTGAGTGTTCCTTTCTCTTTCTTAATTGGATAGATAATACCCTAATCTGTTTGGTATTGTTTCACTTCTATCTATCAGTTGCTTAAAAATACTGAAACAAGGTTATCACAAAATTCCAGATTTGCCCAGCTTTGTAGTCCAAATGGAAATGATTTACTGAGAATGCTTTTCCAATCACTGTTCTGTAATTGGCTGGAGTGGAAATAAATGACACAGATCAGTTGCACTTTTTGTGAAACTTTTTAGTGTGAGGTGTGTCCTGGTGATAAAGTGGGTGTGATTGAGTAGGGTGTGTTTTAAATAACAGCCATCAGCAGGATACTGAGGTGGCCACCCTTCTCAGGCTGCCATGGAGCTCTCCTGTCAGACTTTGCCCACTGCTGCTCGCAGTTACCAATGTGAACCCAAATTATTTGTCCTATGAACTTCTTTGGGTGAACATTAGAGTTTTCTTATTTTTTTAGTGGTTTATAAAAATATATATAAAGTAGGTATGCTTTCTTTACTTTTGAAAAGACTAATAACAGGAGAACTTCTTTCTCAGAAACCAGAGTTAATTTCATGGAAAGAGAAAAAATGTAACTAAGTTCCTTATGGAAGACTGATTTATGTAAAAATACTTTTTTTTTTTTTTTTTAAATACATAGTATTATAAGCATTTCTCAAGTAAAAAAAATAAAAAGGGGGCTAGTCTGTCATTAATGTACTTTTACCTACTGATATTAAGACATCATAAATATCTATATTAATCAGTGAAACATCTAGAACCATTTGAGTTTCACAAAGTTGAAGACTCAGCTGGAGTCCTGTGTCTCAATCAAAGCAAAGAACCAGGCCTTGACATCATTGTTCTTGGTTTCTGGAAGCATGTGGAATAAACACCTTCCCAGGATGCACAAAATAAAACAAATTAAAACCACAATGGGATTAAAGTAATGACTCTTATTGATTTCACCTATTTAAGTACAGATCCAAAATAAAAATAGAAATAGTTTAATTAGTTGGTCAGCAATCCATCACAGAAAAGAAATGGGATTATATGCTTAATCATAGAGATATTTGCTGTCGAGAGTAGGTGTAAACTGCAAAAGGTGAGGTGAAGAATGAGGGCTTTTTCTATGACAAATATTGGTTGGCACATTCCTTGGTGGCACAGAAGAGGGATAATGCAATATATATTGCTTTTTAATCTTTTCATTTCTAAAAGAGCAACAATCCTGGCATTTGTACAGCACCATTAAATTGCATTTTCAGAGCTTATCAAACAGTTGAATATGCAAAGCATCATTTTATGGTTACCTGCTTCTCCTGCTCTCAGGTTTAGAGTTATTGACAAGCCTCCTGACATCCAGGGCATTTTTCCTCGGTTCTTTGACACATATAACACTGACACATCCTGGAAATCCTTCCGGACAGCATCAGCCATGACATGCAAAGCTGGCCTTTAGCTGGTTTCTCTTGCTATTTGACCTGGGATTTAAAGCCTTCAGATGTGGCATATCTCAGATTTAGAATAAGAGACCAGGGTAAGACTCAGTGTGACTGGCAACAGAGAAAAGCAGTTTCCTGAGGAGTAGTGCCTGCACTTGGATACAAACTGTGTCAGTGTGATTTTGGATATAAAAAAAAACTTTCAGTCCTAACTTAATCTGTCTGATTCATCCTTCCAGATCCAGGAACATAGTTTGCAGGTGCGGAAATTAGGCAGCTTGGTTCTTAAAATAAGATGTGTGAATATGGCCTAAGTGCCTTAAAGGCAACTCATTTTTGTTCATCACTGCTAATTGCTAAGTGAATTTCAAGGTTCTTCATTGTGCTAATTACAGGATAGCAAGAAATCCCGGAATGAATCTCTGTGAATTCAGAGAGCATGGCTGTCGCTGTACGCCTCAGTCTTTAATTATGATAAAATTACAATGGGATTGCCTAATTTTGAAAGTTCGGTTTTTAAGGGGGAAGAAATTAGGCCCAGTTCCTGTCCCTTGTGCAGCAGTAAGGAAAACTACTGTTGTGTGCCAGCCTTGTAGCAGGCTGACTCATCCTTCAGATGATCAGCTTCATTACAGATGAGGACAGATGAATCCAGTGTGGAGGTGGTGTTTGGCTCACATAAGAGATCCACACCTCTGCAAATCTTCTTCTCTCTGTGGCCTACATCCACTGATGTACAGAAATAGATGGGTAACTCTTTTCCAGGATTAGTTCTACTGAAGTTGGAAAACACAAAGTATTCAGTTTTCTCTGCTGTAAGAAGCACACACTGAAGAACAGTTTTGGAAAACAACCTGCTTTGCATTAGAATGGAGGGAATCATAAATTTTGATTGCTGTGGAGAAGACATTTCCAAGAATTCAGAGAAATGGTCTGTGGCCATCAGTTCCTGCAGGCATCTGTACAAACACAATCGAGTAAGGTAAATAAAATACTGACCACAGATATCACTGACATCACAAATTATTTTTTTCCAATTTGTTCAGGGACCTTTTATTTATAGGAAGTCTCAGATACATTTCTCAGTAAGTCAGTAGCCTGTGGGTCAGTTAAAATTATGCCATTAAGTTAATGTGGCAAAGAGAAAGAATCACTGCAAAAATAAAGTAGATTCTAACGTATTCCATGATAATAATGAGGCCTGATCTATATTCCCTGTTTTGAGCAGCTGAGTAATAAACCTTGTTGAGACTTTGCTTGATTGATAGATGGCTTCTATCCAGTGACTCCAGATAAGACAGTAGGGAAAAAGCAGCACAAAAACAAAAGGGAAAAAAATAAAACTGATCTCAGGCTGTTATGGTCTGATGGCTCAACGTGCTACTGGTGTCTGCCAGCATATTGATTCTTCACATTTGATAGCGCTAAACTGGCACTTTCACCAGCTGAAAGGATGGGATCAGGAATGACAGAGCAGAGGGAATCAGTGCCTAGTTTCTGTAGCTTCAGGGCAAACAAATTGCATGGCAACGATTTACTTTTGATAGGGATAAAGGAACCCAGTGAAGTTGACCATTGGTTACTAGCCTCGTGTTTTACAGGAAAACCTCTGAATGATTTTCTGCTTGTTGCTGTTACTCAGCTTTGCAGAGATATTATAATTCAGAATGAACTCACAGGGTTCTCTGTGTGAGTGTTATCGGCGAGTTTACCAGATGTGTGTGCTCCTGTGGTATTGCTTGGGCAGAGAAAAGTGTTGCAGATCAGTATTTTCATATATAAACAAAACACAATCAGCAGTATGTTCTACACAAAGGCGTGACTCTGTTTGAAAGAACTGTAGGACAAAAATGATTAATGGTTTACCAAGTAGGCCTTACAAATAATTTACAGCGTGAATTTTGTTCAAATTTCTACAAGATTAATTTGGATTCCATCTCCCTAGGTGTAGAAACTCCTCTTCATAGCACTGGGTGTCCTGTGCATGGAGAGAGAACAGAATATTACTGAGAGTATCTGCTGTGTAAATGGCACATTGGTTTTTGTTCAGGAGCTGTAGTAGATATGAATGAAACTCTTGAATCACATTAACTTGTATTGGGGTTTTTTGGTGTGATTTTAATTGGGTGAGTGCTGCTTGGAAAATGTGTTTAGATATCTTACACTAGAAACTGTGCTATTCACAAGGGGTCATTCCTATTCCTGGATTTTAAAAGGAAATATCTTTGTCCTCCAATTATACATCATAATTAGCATTCACACTAAAGATCTTTGAATTCTTCCCAGCTTTCCCCATGAATAGTTTAGTTTGCTGCTTAGGAATGTGTCATACTCTTGGATGTGTAGTTGAGGAAGAGGTAGTCAGGTCAGAGATACATACCCATATCTGAAAAAAAGCCGTTCAAACAACATTCCTCAGATGTTGCAAATAGTCAGATTTTACTATAAATGAGCAGTATCTAGCAGTGTGCAGGGAGTAATGTGGGAACATTACAGAAGGCTGTATTTCCTGTGTGTGGGTTAAAGATTTAATCCTTTATGTAAGTTGAAAGGCACGGTAGGTTTCTGAAAGGGTATATGCATTCACTGAGCCAGAGAATAATTATAGCACAGTGAGTTATAAAATTGATGTTTCTATGTTCCGTTTCATTGTCTTGTTGTAGCCTGTGTCTTAATGGATTAATTATCCCTCCATTAGTGTGTTTACTCTGGGAGGTGGAGTAGTACCTGCTTTCATTTATCTGACTTGTTTTTTAACTCTTTTATGAAACTTGCTTTCTATGAGATAATTTGATGGTGAAGTTTACATTTCCGAGATGAAAAAAAGGTGAGGGGAAGAAGGAATAGGTACTTCACATTTGATTTGTATCCAGTTTTTATTGGATCTACTCAGGATTCAGATTTTTGTAGTGTTGCCGATGTGGGTATTTAAAGGTAAAATTGTAATTTATAACAGGGAAATTATATATGTAAATTGGTTTACATTTTGTGATAAACACTAGCTTGTTTGTGTTGCCACATCCTTTCTCTCACTGACTCGGTCACCTAATGTTGCTTGAGACTACCAGGTGCTGGGTTTTGTGGTGCCAGTCTCAGCAATTGTTATCTGATGTTTCAGTCTGTTTCTGCCTTGGAAACCTTTGAGGGCTTTGGACCTTGTTGAGATGATTGCTCTCTCCCCTTTGTCCATCTTTCCAGGATAAATACCATCAGAGTGAGATTGTCAAAACAGCTGCCTGGGTATTGATTCAAGGAACAAGGGCAAGGCTTTAAATGAGCTCTAAGAACAGCAGATCTAAAAGGCTGGAGCATTGGTCTGCTTATCCAGCAGCACCAGCTCCACTCCTTTTTCTGTGTAAGTATGCTTGATACAAAGATGCAAAGAATTCTAACCTCATTCCAGCTCCTTACAGATTTCTTCCATTTCTTTGTACCTGCTCTTTCTGTTCCTTATTTCTGGCTGCTGGTTATATTTAGTGTCGGTGTCAAAGCCAGTCTGTGAATCCTACAGCAAGGAAAACTTCCTTTCCTACCTGGAATGAAATAAAGACTCACAATAAGCTCTTGCTGTACCAGTTGCTCTAAACCAACTCTAGGTTTTTTGCACACAGTTCTAACACCCTGCACTGACAACTTTATTAATATTGACATTAATTTTGCAGATTTCAGTTGCGTGCTAAGATGAGGGGTTTGATGTGAGACTAGATCGTGTAAGGGAAGATTACACAAGGGGAAACATTGATTGCTTTTACGAGCATTCATTTCTGCCAGGGAGTGACTCTTTGGTACCTGCTATACATCAGAAACAGCATTCCTTGTCCTGTGGATAGAAAATGTCCACAGCATGGCTTACTGTGGGACAGGAAGAGCATGAATGAGGGATGCCTCTCTCACTTTTCAAGGCACTCTTTGGAGGAGCACACAGGTGAGCTGGACTCCCTCCTGGGACTTTTCCCTTTGCACATCCACCATTTTGCAGATACAACCAGTGCACAGTGTGACGGAGGCTTAAATACTGTATTTGATTTAATTATATATCATTATATATATAATTATATATCCTTTAAAACAGGCAGGCTGTTGATAAAGAAAGAAGCATAGATTCCATTATTTCTTTAAATAACAAGAATGAACTCTTCAGCACAAGTGAAAGCAGACCATATGCCTTCCCTTTGGGTATCCCTTGGCACTGAGGTTCTGGCATCACAGTCCTCCGTGCAGAAGCCAGCAAAAGATGTTTAATGGCTTTCAGACTCCGAAATGAGTTCTGCGGCCATGTGTGTCCCTCTCCAGTTGTCTGAGGAGATGAGCTTGAATTACAGCTCAGCCACTGCTGCCAAGTACTTTCCATTATTCCAGCAGACCAGGTTGCCAAGCAGGATTTATGGTCCTTTTAACTCAATATCGGGCGATGGAGCAGCATTGTGTGATACAGGCTGTATACCAGATATTCTTATCAATGGAACAGGACTCTCTAAAATCAGGGAGATAATCAAGTCTGTAACTCTCACATTGGTAATTGGCACCACTCAGAACACAGTTAAATATAAAAATACAAACTAGGAGCGCAGAAGAAATGACTTTGTTTTTGCTGTCGATTAAGTTACTATGCAGATCATACAAATTGTTTTCACATTAAGGTTTTCTAACCTCCTTCCTTGCCCTCTGTCCATGAAGTTTTGAATATGCCTGCAATACAGTAGCTCTTTTGATTGGGCACAATCTTGATAATTACAACTGAATATTATTTTTAATCAGTTGTGATCTGAGACAAAGCTGGCTTTTGTGTTGCTAATAGCAATGGAACTCTGAATATATTAAGCTTTATTTTTCATTCCTATGAACAAAGAGATAGTTATGATATAGAAGTAAACATTTACATTCAGCTGTAAAAGAACAATTGGTGGGGTTTTTTTGTGATTTTCATAGTTTAAGACTCAGTTTTAGCACGAATCAGAAGCCTATCTTTCCAGTTATTTATAGCCAGGGGGAAAAAAAAAGGCAAATCATTTTAGAGTGGTCTACATATATTTGCAGAAAAGATAAGCTATATAACTGCCTGTGCTGTTGTATCTACTAATTTGAATATAATGAGCAAACTCTCACCTCACAAAAATTGGGTCCTGGGGGTTAACATATTAGCTTTTTATCTCCACCACTATAAAAAATGTCATTGCCATGCAGCTAATTATATTAAATAGTTACAGATATAAAGTACATTGGAATAGTAGTTTAATAAGCAGACAAAAATAAATGGCATTGCAGCTATAATTTTCTTGATTCTGTTTTTCCCAAATATTACTGATTTCTAAGATGTTTTGGACGTCCTTGACAGGGATACAAGTAGCACTGCTGACCTTTAGTGTAAGCTCAGAAACAACAGCTGTAAACCACAGGTAAATTAGAACATGGCTTATGTCAGTGTCATTACAGTACGTTTGTATAACCAAATAAAAATAGGAAACAATAAACAAAAGAGCAACATTTGTTCTTCACTGTTCACCATGAAGTATTCAAGTATTGAAGCAAATTATTCTTGTGTGATAAATAACTGCTGGTGAATTTTACTGGGTGTTGGACTTGGTTTCCAAAAACAGTTTATGCAGTGAATCCTTTAAAAATCTATTTCTTTTCCTGTGTTTGTGCTAGACACAAGCTTTGATATCCTTTATGCTATATATGAATCTTCTCACATTCCAAAAAATCCCTTTAATGGCATATCTGGTGCTCACTATCATGAATACATGTATGTTTTTCCTCTTCTACTTAATCTTATTGCATGAGAAAAAAGGCATTGCATTTATGTTATGAGGCAATTTAACTAATGGCTAAATTAGTGGTATTCAGGGGACACCAACTAAAGCTAAATTTGTATTGATGTTTACAGTTTCCATTAGATTTCTGGATGACTAAAGAAACCAATTATTAAGCTGATATAATGAAACCTGATATTCTTATGTTATTCTACCATTTCAGACTGTGCTGAGAGAAGCCATCTCAAGGTCTGGGAAAAAAAAAAAAAAAAATCCACAAAAAATACACTCCCAACTGTACTAAACTCTCAGATAAATAAAACATGACTTGAGCAAACCTATACTGGAAGCTCAACTGCTTTCTCACAGCGGTGTCAGTTTTCATAGTGTGTTATGGTTTGCTAGTAACTCCATTTTCAAATCTGTTCCTTTGGTTAGCTTTAGTGGGGTTTAAACTTAAAGAAACCCTAAAATAACCTGCAAAGAGAGATTATTTCTTCACTTTATCAGGAAGGGCCCCAGAGCTGCTGCTTTCTCTCTGCCCCTTTCTCTGCAGCAGTGGTGAGCTGCATCTGTAAGGTTCCATTAGATGTTTGCCACCGTGGCTGTGGGGAGTGAATGCCTCACACATTTTCTGTGGAGTGTCTTTCTCTGTCCTAAAGTGCATCCATTTGACTTTTTTGCTAGTATTTTTATTTGAAACAATAGAAAAAACAAGGTTCTGGTAATGTACACTAGGGCTGAAAAGGACAGATTTCAGTGAGGAAGTCTTTTGGGGATTTTCCGATTTGGAGGAATTAGGATCTGTTCCTCTATGGCAGCACTCCTCAGAAATGTAGGACTTCTTTTGTCGGTTCCATGGAGCCATTTTGGTCTTTTATGTCAGCTTCAATTTCCCCTCCAGGGAAGTTTTAGTGGTTAAAGGATGTCCTATTAAAGGTGATCAGGTGGAGGTTAGATGACCTGCCTGTAGATTTTGGAAAGTAATATGAATTTCTGCCTGGTGGTTTTCTTCTTTTTCCTCTTCTGCCTTCCTGGAGCACCTGTGGGTGGTGGACAGGCTTTGAATTTTGGGCACTGCAGGGGATGGGATCATCTCCATCCTGGTGCCCATTCACTGGCAGAGATCCTTATGTGGGGATTCCCATCCCCACCATGGGCAGGTCTGTGGGAAGACCTGTGAAGATCTCTGGCTTTGTGCACACTATTCATTGTGCTCCTCTCACTCAAGGGCTCCTTTGGTTTGTGTAATTTTACAAGCTACTGAAGCAGGACCTATTGATATTTAAAGAATAATTAAAGCAGTCAGGGTATTGAGTATTAAAATGCTGCCTTTATGCAGTATCTACTTTTCATATTACAGCATAAGATTTTCACTCTACTTTTGCTATTATGAATCCATTACATGTAAATGAATGAATACTATTGTTAATAACCATTTACAGCATACAGTGTTAAAGCTCCAAAGGAGCTATTAGAGTTTACTGTATGCTGTGAATATATATGAAGAACAATACACAGACCTCAGCTAAACCGTAATGAGTGCATTGACATAACATCAGCTCTGAAAGGAATCTCAGACTCCATCGCATGTGAATGGCAAAACAAAGAAATCCACGGTCCAGAGTCCTCGTCTTTAAGTCACCCAGCTCCAGTGCTGTGTGATGGGTGTCATTACTGGGAACAGTTGAGGGGTGCTGCTGGTAATGGAGCGTGCCCCAATTACCTCTTGTAGGGTTTTGTTCACTGTGTCAGCCTCCTGCAGTGCTGGGGTGGCCCCCACGTTTGGATTATCAGCATGCAGAGTGTACAGGGACATTCACAGCTTGTCTGGTTTGGAATATTTTAGAACAGAGTCTAGGTTTTGTGTATGTAGCTGCATTTGTGTCACAAGAGTGTAATGCGTCTCTGTAGCAAAGTTAGAGATTCGGTAACACCTTCAGAAGAGATGCAGATCTAAGTTCAAACATGCAATAGGCTTACTTCAAACCACTGCAATGTGAATTTATTCTGCTTCTAAGACAAATCTGGAGACAATTTTTTCAGAGGTGAGATACCTTTTGACTCTTTGTTGGTTTTTTCTAACACTCCAGTGACGAACTTTATGGTACTGCCTCATTACCAGAGTGGTAGGGAACAGCTCAGAGGGAGCAACAAGAGCTCACAAATTGCTTCAGCTCTTACATCCATTAGCCTGACCAAGGACTTCCAGTTCCTACTTTTTCAATTATATTTTGTGCTTTAGTTTATTGCTTTTGATTGCAGCATTAATCTGTTCTGGAGGAAATGTACTGAAATTCTTCATGTTCATTGACCACACTTAGGAATTACTGGAAATGGAAACTTAAACGGCTGTCCAAATTTGGTGCTAATTTCAATACCCTTGGCTTTTTACACTCATTTTTAAAACTTTTCTCCTTGGTGATGTTTTACCGACTTTCCAAAATATGAAACAGATTATTGCTAGCTGGCACAGAGTTTCATGATGAAGGTCACTAAGGTCATCCTTTAATTTTAGATTCCTCTGAGCCAGTCGTAGCTTCTGAAAGTGTCCCGAGACCCAGGAGCACTATCTAACAAGCAATCCGTCTGAAGCTTGCTTTCCTGAAATGCTGGTGGAAGGCAAATAGAAAGCAAAGTTCTGATCTTTGGAAGCCAGACACAATTCTCAAAACAGCTCCAGAGGGTAATGTTGCCCAGAATTCTCTGACTGTCCATGGCTGTGTCCTGCAGAACTCAGTCCTGAGCTCCAGTGGCTCAGTGAAGGCAATGGCATTACATTTGAAATTTTAAGAACAGATTATCCATCATACGGTGAAATTCTTCCTCTCATGACGTCAGAACATGAATTAAACTGGTTAAGCCAAAGAAAGGATAGTAAATGCCTGTGTGAATGAAAAAAAGAAAATGGAATATCCCTCTGGTGTCAGGGCTAAACTTCTTCAGGCCAGAACATGAATGAAATGGAGGGGCCGTGCAGCAAAGCTACTTTTCTGTTCAGGCATTAGTTGAAATAAAAAGGTAACAAATATGCAGACAGAAACTTGCCACATTACTCATTTATTTTTATAATTCTGGGAGGTATAAATAAAACATCTAAAGAGTAAATTCAGGGTAAGTCTGTTCTGTGCATTTTTCCTCAGCTATATTGAAAGTGATCAATTAAAACCTCTCCTCTCTGTAGTGTGTATTTCTGGGGGAGCAGGGTGTGCTCAGACCTCCATGAGCTTTTCTGACACACACAGAGCCATCGAGGGCACTGTTAGAGACCAGTAGTGTTACCAGCCTTGTCCTGAGCTGGGACCCACAGAGTTTTAACGAGTAGCCTGACAACCTCAAAAAATAAACACCTTAAAACTCATACTCTCTCTTCATAGTTCATCTCTAGTCCAAAAGTAGTCTGTTATTTTAGTATCTGTTTTCTAAGCACGTCTCCTTTAATTAGGTCCTGTGCATTTCTCAGATTTGTTTCTTTGCCAATATTAAACTGTTTTCTGTATAGCGAGCAGATTCCAAGGCAGATGTCCAATCTTTTTGGATTTTGCTTACTGATTGTAATAAATTTATTACTTCTTCCATGCAAACATAGAGCAAAATTCTTTTGTTGAGCAACAGACCTACACTGAGTATCTGTAAAACCACATCAACACAGCAGGAGCTCGGAAGCACTAGTGGTAATAACTTCCACTGTGGCATTCCCATGTCTTTTACTTCAGGTTTCTGGTTTTTTTCTCTCTTCCATTTCTTTGGCCAAGAATTTGGCTCAAGCTTAAACTTCGTGTTATATGCACTCCGTTCAAAACTGTTCAAGGAAACTTGTTCAGGAGACTCCTCCAACAGACTTAACACTCAGGCCACTCACAGTTTAGAGTGTAAATCAAGTGCATATCCATAAAAAGTTAGAACTAGCAAAGGGCAGAGGTAGATCAGATCAAGTCTGGATTATTGGAGAGTAGTCTTTCAGCAGATTTACTATTAGATACGCACAGAACCAGATTTTGTTTGTTTCAGATCCCAGACAACACAAACAAGCTCAGGGAAAGACCAGAATGAGATTAGACAGGAAGGATCAGGCTCTTGGCTGTTATTCTGCTCTCTTTAGGAACTTCAAAAAGGAATAAGCAGAGAGTAAGTGCCGGATTCTATCTGAAGTTGGTGTCATCTGAAGAGATGGGTTCCCAGAGGTGCAGGCTGCACATCTGTACCTTGAAGGAGTCTCTGCAGACCCATCAGCCAATGCTGTACCTGTCAGCTCTCTGTATTGTGCCTGATTTTTACATATTATAAGGTCACATTCTACGTTCTTTATGAAAGAACGTATGTGAGAAGGAATTCCTGAACTATTATTGGAGGAATCTGCTATTTTCCTAAGTAGATAGAACCATTGTGAAAATCAGCTTCAGTTTATGCCTTATTTACACATCATAAGTCTGTTCTTATGCATCATAAGTCTCTACTGAGTCTGTCAGACCCACTGGCCATACATGGGGTCATTCCCAATGTATGTGCAATGGTTTGACTGGCTTTGTTTCCAGGCTGGAAAGGCCTTGGAGCAGCACCATTCCCAGGGCCACCACTCTCCTCAGCTCTGACCATGCTCAAAGGGTCCATTGTGCAAACCCACAAATTCAATGAGCCTGCCTGAATGGATATGCTTACACATGGGGCGAGCATTCAGGACCCTACTGAGCCCAACCAGGTTGTGCTGCTGTCAGGCAATTAACTTCCCAAAAAGAAAGAAAATAGAAATGTGTCATTTAGGCCATTCTGTGCATTGTTTGTACATACTGGAAAGGAGAACAAAGTGCATGCTCTTAACAGCTAACAGGAAGAGTATTTGTTTGTTTTCTCTTTGTCCCTGTTAAGGCACTCTCAACATGCCAGAGCTGAGAACCTTTAATTTATCACCTTCCTGTGCTTGGGGCTTTATTGCACTCATTGCTTAAGCTAATGCAGGTGGTTGTGCCCTGCTTTGCAGCTGCTTTTGCTGTTCCTGATGGTTGCAGTTCAGGTTTTTTTGCTCTGCTCTTTTTTCTTAGACATAGAAATTGATGCTTCAGTTTATTTCATTTGCATTAATCAGTCTTTTATCATTTTATTGCCACTTCTATGCTGTGACTCTAAAGGAAGAACGATGTTTATTCCCTCTGCCCAGCAAGGTTTAAAACTGATTCTCTGTGCTACAATTGTTCTTTGTTTCTTTATAATGCGGCTTCATCTATTGTTTACAGTGCATTTATGAGCAGCAGAGACTTGATGCCTTTTAGAACGAAATGCCTTCATGCTTTCTAAAAGTCTCCTTGTGTTTTTGTAAAGCACTAAGTATCCTGGTGGTGTTAGCAAAAAGGGTCACGATTATGAGCACAACAGAGAGGAAGAAAAGTGTCAATCTAAAAATGGTTCCTCTTACTCAGCAAATCCCTCTCTCTGGATTCTGAGCCATTGGATGGTAGTGACACAGAAAGCTTCTGGTAATCTTTATTGCACCTGTTCACACTGCAAAGTCAATATAACTCTGAGGGCTTAAGCTGGATTGCACTTTGATCACACATGTAGGTATCTATAGCTCCAATCTGGAAAGGAGCTGCTGCATGTAGAGTACAATATTAATTATCAATTAAGTAATCTAGGGGCTCCGTTCTATTTTCAGACATTATTTAGGTACCTCAGGAACCGAAATCTTTTAGCATTTTCACAGCAGTGGGATTTTACAGAGGTTTTGTTGAAGATAGTGATTGTAGTCATGTGGTGAAAGCACGTTGTTTACAAATAACTCACACAGGGCTGGGGCCGGGTACCCCCATAACAGAAATTGTGTAGTGGTCATTAACAGGAAGGACTATGGTTAGATTTACATTAAATTACACTGGAGAAAGTAATACCAAATTCCAGCCGTTCTCGTGCGAAGAGATGAAGGGTGAAATTAAAATTTTGCTGAAAATAATATGCTAATATGGAAATTAAGGTCATTAAATGAAAGGGAGTATGAAGAAACAAAACAATCAACTTGATATTAATTTTTTTAATACTAAAAGTTACAGCTTGAACACTCAAAGGGCTTTTCAGACATGGAATGTGAACTGTTTGCATTTTCATGAGGCCAACTTTAAAATAATGTCCTTCCTGATTAGCATAGTGAGCATCATTGCATTTAATTGGGTAATGACCTCTGCTTAGTGAATGTTATAAACTAGAGTGAAATTTGAAAAGAGGTACAATAGCAAGCTGCAGTAATCATGTTTCTATTGGTATTGCCAATTGAAGATCGTGAATGATAAACATTAAACCGCAACATGTAAACAGTTTTTTCCCTGCAGAATTTAGGCTCAGACTGATCACTTGTCTCTCTTAATATGATTTGTCCTGGCTATTGAAAACAAGGACTCCTCCCTCCCCCGATATCTCTTCTAATGTAATTAGCATCTAGTCAATAATGTTCAGCATTTCATTTTACCGCTTTAATTAACAAATTCAATTTGTTCAAACCGCTGTGAAAACAAATTAAAAGCCCAGTGAATAAAAACCTTAGTGCCAGAGATGTGTCTAAGGTGTTCACCAACTCTTCCTCTGTTAAAAGACCATCTTCTGTGGTTTCTTTCCCCCTGTGAAGATGATAGGGATTTTCAAAACTTGGTCTGACTTTTTTCCACTGGAACAAGTTCAGATTCATTGTGGTGGGGTTTGTCTGGATTTTTAATTCTGACAGAGATGGTTTCACACCCAATGCCAAGTCCAAGGAACAAAGCAAGGCTGTCCTGTCATGGCAAATACACTGTGAATGTTGAACATTTATTTTTAAGCATTTCCAAATGTTCATCACCTTGGCTCTTGCTGTGCCTCTCCCAGTCTGCACCAACAAGTGCAAGACAGATTTTTGGTGCAAATGCAGCAGAGTCTGTACAGCCACAGCTGCCTGTGTGTGGCCAGGACAGAGCTGCTGCTTTCTGCTTCAGCTTTGAGGAAGTGGAGTCTCCTGAGGCTGCAGTGCTGGCTGTCCACGTCGGTGTCACACCTCTCCTGTCACCACCTGGGGAGCCACCAAGGCTGTGACAGCCTCTCTGTCCCACATTGTCCTGCTTTCCTTTTAGTTTTTCCCCCCCAGTTTCTTTCATAGATGACAGCATTCATTGTACAAACATTGTCAGAGCTCTGGAAAGGTTGAAACAATACAGATTGAGTTTAATAACTACTGTAAATGTCCCACAAACTTGGTCAACACAGCGGCGTGTATTTATATGCACAATAAACACAAACACAGGCAACCCCCATACTGCTGTTTGGAGGTCGGCCTTCCCTTCCCAAAGAAGGTCACTGGCAGCTGTGGGCTTTCTGCCAACATGCAGCATTTAGCTTTGCAATATTCATGCAATGGCTTTTTAATATTTACAGCTTTAGATTTGACACAGCTCTCCTTATGTATTCTGATTGCTTTGGCTTTTTCCAAAACCTTCCCGAGGTGGCTGTTTGAGAAGTACATTTAAGAGAGTAAATGTTAGCTACCGAGCAGTGCTGGGGTTGGAAATTGAGGCTGCTGAGGTGAGTGTCACACCTCCACCAGCCAGAAGGGCTCAAGAAAATTTGTTGGTTTGGATTTATTTTGCAGATCAACATGGAAGCAGTGGACTGTGCACACAGGCTCCCTGCAGTGCTGGTTCCTGTGGGTGCTGGGGTGTGTACCACACCATGAAGTTTAGGCTGTGATTTTTTCCTCAGCTGTGGATCTAGTTTGAGTGTCTCTCTTTTATTTACCACTGTATCACCTGTCTAATTGCAATATCATAGAATGAAAGTCACTGAGTGGTTTGGGTTGGAAGGGATCTTAAAGATCACCTCGTCCCACCCCCTGCCATGGGCAGGGGCATCTTCCACTAGACCAGGGTGCTCAAAGCCCGATCCAGCCTGGCCTTGGACATTTCCAGGGATGCAGCATCCCCAGCTTCCCTGGGCAACCTGTTCCAGTGCCTAAACCACTGAATATCAACATATCAATGAGATGTCTTTGAGAGATTTAGTTAAAATTGGCTAGTGGGTACAGGGATGATAGAGAAGACTGACAGATTAGAAGAGATTTGTGCATAAACTTACTTCTTCAGGAAGCCAGGCTAAAACAGACCTTCAATTTGCTGTGTTTGCCTTTGCAGTGCCCTGTAGATGATTTGCTATTTCTGAGTTTGGAAATATGTAGCCTTTACTACTCCATTGAGTTCATCTCCACTTTCATGTGCTCTGAAGTTCTTTACACTGCAATTGACCATCATATTTGAAATTTTTTTTAGTATGAACACTCCTAAAATTGATCTAGTATTAGCTAGAACTTTACCTGTTCGTTTCTGTACAAGAAAAATGGTAGTATTTAGAAAGCTGAAGTCTGGAGGCCGTGAACAACTGAAACCTGATACGTTGTGATGAGCGAGAATATGAAGTGAAAAGCATGATCATGTATTAATGTAAACAAATGGATGCAAGAGCTTTCTGAGATCCTCAGATGGGGGTGTTTAGAAAATTAATGTTCATATTGTCCGCTCTAATTTCTCCTTCCTGGAGTCACCAATCCCTGTCTTTCATTTAAAATTGCCATTATAATATTTAGCGACACATACTGGTGGTGTTGCCTGAGCAAATCTGTGTCTAGTGATTGCCTCTGCTCAGTTATGTATAGCTCATGCCTCTCTGTCTCTCTCGGTTTCCTTTATTTTCTCTTCTCTTTTTTTTTTTTTCCAAATGTAACCTCATGCCAAATGGTATAAATTATCCAACCATCTGTCCCCCTTCTTCAAAACCCTGAGGGAAAATAGATCTGAAGTGTAGCTCATTTTCACCAAAAATGCCAGTTGTAATAGATCCTGACTTTTGCGTCCACTCGTCTTGTAACTGGTGGGAAATCCCATAGCCTTGAATTTTTTGGTAGCTGTGTCAGACCCTTTAATTAGCAGGTGGCCAGTTGTGCCCCAGCTCAGCGATGGCAGCAGGTCCTGGACCTTCTGGTTTTAATCTCACCTGTGACCAGTAGAGGAGCTCCCCCTACCTGCTACTTCTACTGCATTTTTAAGTGGATGAACCATTCACATTTTCCAGATATTTTCTTGGAAGTTTAAATAATTTCATCTAGTTATGTATCTGCCCCCCCCCCCCCCCTCTTAATTTTCTGTCTTGTAAAATAATAATAAGGAAACTGATTTTCCTGCATGAGTCAATTTGCAAATCAAGCAGCCTTTACGTTATTTCCCTGTCTGCTGAGCTTCTGCGCCACGTTTCGCTGTCTCGCGTTCAGCTTTCCCCTACTCTGTCTTTCTGACTTGTCAGCTGAAGCTGAAATGCTAATTGAAATCGAATGGGCCTGTCAACTGTGCTGCTCTCCCCCGGTGTGCTGAGCTGGTGTGCTCACTAACTGGGAGGATCCAAGGCTCAGGGGAGATGCTCTCCATCCCCACGGCCTCACAGAGTGCAACGAGCCAAACTTGTGGTCTTGTGTAAACTTCCTGTACTGGAGGCATCCTTCAAAGCCATGTCTATAAACCAGTCTTCCACTTAACTGCTTCCAAAATGAGTGTGAGTGAAGGCAGATGACCTTGAGAGAGTTCTGAATTCCTGGGAATGTCTTCTTTTTAGCCTAAGTCGTTGTTAAATGGGGAACTCATCAGCTATGCTTCCACCTTGCTCTCTAATATATTGCCTCGTCTTTTGATTGAAGAGATAAAGAGAATCAGATCTGAGATTAGGAGAGCTTCAAATGTAGAGATCCTTCAAAGATACCTAGCCCTGGTGGCATGATGATTTATATATTATCAGTAGAGCTCTGCAGCTGAGGTGAAGTGAACTACGTGGTCTTCCACACCTCATACATAAAAACCTTTTATCTTTCAAAGAGATCCATATGACTCTTACACCAGTCTTCCAAATCTATACAAGGTGTAAAAGAGCCCATGTTACATTGGGGAACTTCAAGGAAGAGGTAAAACACATAATTTATTTCCCCTCGTTAATAATGGCACTCATATTAGGTGAGAGCTTTATTACTGGGTTTGTAGCCAATATTTCCTCGTTGTTGTGTTAATTTTATGTAGCACTACATGAATAATACACCACGGTACACTTCCAGAATTTGCTGTGGGTCAGTAAGATCTGTCCTGGCTGAACCCAAGGGTCTTAATAAACCACGTAATTCTGACTCATCCCCAGGATATGTATCTCAAAACCAGTTTTCATCAGTTTGAAGCTCACCTATTCACATTGCTGTGCCACTGCATTTATGCCCTCAGTCATCCAGTGAAGTATTATTGCAGTTGTGCACAGGAACACATACTTAGGTGTTTTTTGACTTTCACTTCTGTTAAGCTGGCACTGTGATAGGTGCCCAGTCATGATAAAGTATATAAGCAAGCACAGGGAAATTTGTATGTGTTTTGGTATGTGAACCTCTGGTATTCTTTGAAAATATTTCCTTTGACTCTGTAGAAAGTAGGTTAGCTGGAACTGTTTACCTTGGTACAGAAAGACTTTTCAGATAGCAAATTTTAGTAAAACAAATTTTTAGTCTTTGAGCTTATCTCAGTGCGACAGCTCTTCCATTTCAGACAGATCAAGATCTTTTCCAAAGTACTCTGGATTGGTGGCTATCCAAGCATATGTCATTAGGCAAAAATGAAGGATAGATATTGAAAGATGTATTTTAGCACGCAGGTATTTGATGTTTCTTTTCTAAAGGGACTGGTTTCTGAAATGAGTTTTCTGTTTTAACTAAGCACACACAGTTATTCTTTCAGCAGAACTATTTAACTCTGCTATCCCACAGATCTGCTTACTGTGTCCCCTAGCCCCAACATGATAACCCCACCTCTTCCCCTCTTCACAAGATGTGCTCCAGGAGATCCTCTGGGCAGAAGAAAACAAACTATGGCTTGTCTTGAGTTTTATGTTCATGTTGGCTATCAGGTATTGTTGCCAAATAAAAAGTCTGGAAAATGTAGACCTTGATGCCAGAGGGACACTATGTTGGATCATTGCCTTCACTCGCCTCCAGACTTCAGGAGGAAATGACCAATTATTGAGACTTAAGTTCTTCCAAATGTCACTGACCATCAGGTTCAAAAGCAATTTCGCATGATCTGGATTATACCAACAGATGAGCTGATAATTCTGCCTTGCTTCCACAGAAGGCCAGCATTTCCTGCAAAGACTGTATGTAATGCTTGCTCCAAGTGTTAATCTAGCAAGATATGTAGACTGTTTGCCTTCAGTTTGATATCTGTAAAACAAAGATAATGGTGCACTTCAAAGTGTATTGTCAAGATTAATCCATTAATTTTTATAAAGTTACTTTCAGCTTCTGAGATGGAAGTCTCTAAAACAATGCAAAGTATTATTCATACTGTTATTTTATGAGTCATAAGAAGATATTTCTTCCTCTTCATAAGAATTCCAATAAGATCTCCTTTCTTTATCAAACTGAGATGATGTTTTCAGTTCTATTTCCTCAGAAACTAGCTACAGTTGCTGGAGTTGTCAGTACATTTTTAAGAAAACGGCTGAATGTCCAATTCCTTTTTTGTTCTCAACTGTGTTGATTTATAACCCTAATCTGACAGACGCCCAAAGATTGATACCTTCCAATTACCTGTGGTTTGTAATGTCAACTTAATAATCTTGCAATTTCTACAAGCTCTGGTTGATAACCACCGAGCTGAAGCTGAATAATTTGTGGATTTTTTTGTCTTCCAGCTTTGGAGAAATCCATAATAATGCATTAAAAAAAAAAAAAAAAAAAAAAAGAAAAAAAAAAAAAAAAAAGAAAAAAGAAAGGAACTGATTACATCTAATGGATGTTTTATGAAGGTATCTCCTCTAATAACTTCAACCTGGGTAGGAAACAACACAAGTGTGTTAATTGCATTAAAAAGTACAGATGCGGAGTTCCACCGGCACGATGATCATTCCAAATCAAATGCATTAGCATAAATGCAGAAATCTTAGCTTGCTGCTTGCCTAACCAGCGCCAGATTGGAGTGACTTGTAGCTATCACTCAGAGGCAGAGGAAGGTGTTAAGAACATGTTTAAATGAGAAGATGATGGCAGCTCTACAAATTTTGACAGTCAGTTTATCTGAGGCACAAGTTCCTTGCTCTTTGTTCTTCACCAGCTCCCGAGGGGCTTGATTTTGAGAAGTGCTGAGCACTTGCAGCTTCTATTGACTTCAAGTGGAGTTTTAAGTGTTCTGCACTTGTGAAAATCATGCCCAACTGGATTAACACAAAGAGGTTTTTCTTTCAACATCGGCCAGAAATCTCTTTTCTTCCTACCTGATGTTTTCAGCAGAACACAGTTACTATTTCCTAGCAGGCAAAATTGTGTTATTTTATGATGTATTTCAGTTACTCAGTGTCTTAGTGAATACGTGTTAGACTTTATTATGCATTTGTACCATTTCTCACAGAGTCAAAGAAATAAGAGATGGAAAAGACCTGCCAGGTCAGCTGCTTCATGTCTGCAGTAGGACAGCATTGTTCCTTTCAATAAGTTTTCTTGTGTTTTGTCCTTCCTAAATATTGGAGACATGTTTGGGGGTTTTTTACAGTGACAAAGGCTGCACAACAGTTTATCTTTCCTTCAAAAATAATACCTGTATTTGTAAAGAAAAGAAAGAAGAGTATTTTTAATCTTCCCTGAAAAATGAGAAAGGTATTCCTCTTGATTTGACAGACAGAGGCAGTTGCTGTCATTATAAATAGGGGTGTAAATGCAGGATGCCTTGCAGATTATATTTTGATTAAAAAAACCCCAAACTCATGCCTGCATAACAAAGGAGATCTTTGTCTTTCTTAATTTCTTCTCTTTTGCTGTTTCATGGCCTCTGTGTCTCATGATTTCTGGATGCTTCTCCACTTTGGCTTGTGACCAGGGAGGCAAAATACCCCAAGGAATACATTCAACAGTGTGTTTTAGTTCCACACTCAAATATATATCTTTGGCCACCCTCTTCCGGAGAAGTCATTGCAATAGACATAATGGGCCATAATTCTGCCATTAGATCCAGCCTGCTGATAGGAAGAAGTGTAGTCATTCCAGTAATAAAACTGACTGCCCAGTACAATATGGGCTTTCTCCCTCCCCATCTGCATTAAATATAATTATTGGAAGAACAATCTCTGGATGCATTTCAATAAAATACTTTCCCATAGTACTGTTTTCTAGGGCAAAATAATTTGTTGTCTGTGCTAAATGCCCTTATGAGAAAAACTGTCTTGTGAAATTTCTGTTACTTAAAGGATGAATCCCTCTAAAGTTTCCTGACATGAAGATAATATTAATGTTCTTTAAATTTTCATTGTTATATCTATTTAAGATATAGTACCTGAAGATTTCTGCTTTTATTATTATTATTAAAATGACTGACTAAAAACTGAAGGAGGAAGATAACCTTTAATTTATACTCCTTCTCAAGAAGAGGTCTTTTTATAGTTACATTCAGGTCATTTTTTTTTTTCCTGTGGATCATCTATACTATTAAAGGGGGTTTTATTCCAATTCAGGAGACACTTCATCTTTAAACCTGTACTTACATTAACTTTTGTACATGGTTGCCCAGGCAACAATGTAATTGCATGAAACAATGGCATTCTCCTATGTACCATTTATGGCAAGTTTGCATTTGAAAAAACTTCTTGTCTTATCATCAAAGCAGAATTTGTAACCTTCTGACAGCTGAAGGAATGTTCAGGGGCCTTGATTCATATTCATTTTCCCTTGTAATTTTAATGGGTACCATCACCTTTCGTTTTCAGGGTATTTCTTTTTTCCCCCCTATGATAGTTAGTGTTTTAAATGAAAACTCCAGAGCAAGCAAAAGAGACTGTTTAAAAAATAGCTCCCAGAAAAGGCTGCAGGTACCATTCTTCCAGCTTGTAGCCTGTGAAATTGCCACTGTTTAATTGATCTTCTATAAGCTTATCTTTCCAGTGAGATGTACCATTATTGTACATTAATCAGTGCCTCCAGACATTATCACTGAGGTAACCAAAAGCTAATCAAGCAAGAATGGAGCTGGCAGACGCCAGGATGTCACGGGTGCCTTGCTGTGCACGAAGTCTGTCAGAGTTTCAGCTTCCAGAGGAACCTGTTTTCGCAGAGCTGCAGACTTTGTGTAACCTTGTCATAGCAATGGAAGAAGGGGCAAAGCATCCTGAATATCAAATAGTTGGGCCATGCAGGGAGCCAGAGCTCCTGGAATCCTCTGGATGGCAAAAAACGAAGTGACTCTCCACTAATAATAACAACAACAACAACTATGCTATTTAAGAATAAACAAAATGTTGACAAGTTGATTCATTTTTAAATAGTTTTCTAGGGAAGAGAATCAAGCCAAGCAGATTTATGGTAGAAAATATTCAAAATGTATTAATCAGTCACTTCAAAGTGCCACTAGAAATTGCATTCCTGCTTTTTAATTTATTTTACTTTATACCTGCTCATCTAGAAAAAAAAGACCCAAAACAACCACAAGCCACTGAATTTTCCTGATCGTAATTTCTGACAGCTAAATACCATTATGAAAATAACAGAACAGAAAAACAGTGGAGAGGTGTACCAGATTCATTTAATCAATTTGACTAAAACTATGCTCATTCTTGCTGAAATATCTGTGTGATGCTTTTTTGTCAGTTGACAAAATCTGCAATTTGGGGGAGAATGGAGCCTAAATTGCATAGGGAAGCAGTTGAATCCTTGTGCCACAGGTTCTGTCATGTGAGACAAGTTCCAGCTGATGGCATGTCTGCACTGCTTCTTTCTTGCTGTCACATCGATGCCTCCATGGCATCCTTCAAAAATTTCCTCCTTCCTTCTTGCTGGGGGTAATAGAGAAACCTCTCCAGAGCAGGCATCAGCAGTGGTGCAGGGCTGACATTAATTTGTGGGATGTACCCCAAAGATATCCAAGGACTTGGGACCAATGAGTGCACCCTCATTGCACCCCTTCCTAGATTCACCAGAAACCAGATAACAGAGGGAGAATAAGGCTCTTTCCTTAAACAGAGGGTAAAACCAGAGCCTGTGGTTGGTTACCCAGAACTTCCAAGCTTGGTGTTTCTGATCCCCTTTTCTGCAGCCTGAAGCAGCAGCCAGGTTTTCTCCCCACACATTTGTAACTCGCTGATTTTCATGCCACTTCCAGTTGCATTAGAGGAAGAGAACTGCTTTTGGCAGACATAGCAAAGTCACTGCCATACAGTTTGATTTCTGCAGCTTTTCTCCTTCAGATTTTGATAAGTCACTATATTTTGCATGCTCCATTTTCCTCCCAGTCCCCAAGAAATTGTAAATTAAAAAAATACAGTGTGAAAGCATTAATAAGCAGATTTTACATAGTTTTCACTTTGTAATTCCACTGACTTTTGTTGATGTGTTCCAAATATAAACAGGTAACAGATCAAAATTTGCCCACTGAATACATATACAGTAAATGTAAAACACTGAACCAAATTGCCTGCTGGCGTACATCCATTGACAAAAAGGAGTTTTGCCAGAAGGTAGTTTGGCTCATTATAGCTAGTAATTTGAGTATTAATAAGTGGAAAAATATTACTAATTGTTGCTAAGCTTTATTGATGACATTCTCAAAACTCTATTACTCCCCTAAAGTGAACCTGCCAGTGCTGCCTTCCACCTCTCGTGGATTTCGGTGAGGATTGTATATTCTTGATGGTTTGCATGGCCAAGGTCATTAATGAAGACGTTTTCTCTTGGGTGGGAGGGAAGGATTGGTTTTGTTTAATTAAAAAACCCCATGAAATAGAAATACTGCAGAGGGATAAATGTTTCCCTTTCTGAATATAAACATCTTGGCATCACCTCACTGTTTATTTTCAAAAACTGCCTAAGTTTTGCTTCCATATTTATCTAACAGCAGGGGATCATTATCCTGTGACAAAGTTCTATTCCACTGACATTATCTCTTAATTAGAATTCATCCTTTTCTAGTTCTACGTAGTCAGCCTGTAGTTCCCACAAGTCCCATAAAGCAATGTTCATTTTTGGAGGCAGAGGGAAGAGGGAAGGTCTCATAGACCATTAAGAGCTGCTTAATAAGCAGCTTGGTGTGGAAAAGGGCTGCTTTTATTCTACATGGGCACAACAGTGCAGAATTGCTGACGAGGGCCAGTCTCTGCCCGCCCTTACATCACACCAAGTGACTCGGAGTGATGTGCCAGGCCAGCGAGGAGGGCACTGCTACAGAGGAGAAAATAAATTGCTTGTCTTCCTTAGGAGACAAGGAGAGGAATCTGCTCAGGGCTGTAATCACGCCACTCTTGGAAGGTTGTGGTGCTGATGGAGGTAAAGAGCAATGCTGTAAGGTGCTCTGCAGGGCATTGGAAATGTGCTCTGGGATCGTGGTTGTGAATGGCATTGTTCCTACTGCCAGGGAAGGTCACGCTGCTGTCCCACGACTCCTTTTAGAGAGATGAAGGCACTTGCAGCTCCTAAGGCATCTTTCCCTTCTCTCAGGGAGCGTGAGCAGCATTATTCTGTGAGTCCCTTCACAACAGCAGATAAGCAACCTGACACCAGAACTATGTGTTTTGGGTGTGCGAAACAAAAAGAAATACAATGAAAATATTAGTGTAGAGATGTTAAGGCCCTTGCTCCTGCATGGTGTCTTGTGGTAACCTATTGCAGTTCCTTACAGCATCACTAAAAACATTTTCATGTTTGAGCAGAAAGCACTGAGTGAGAATACTAAAGCAGAAATTGCAAATAGAAATTCACAGCTCTATTTCCATGTCCTCTGTTTCGGTGGGTAGAGATGTGAGTAGTCCTTCCCACTGGTGTGTGGACACACTGTACCTCCTGAACTAATTAACATCTCATATCCTGGGTGTGCCTGTATGAGTGAGAGCTGCAAAGCTTGGCAAAGGTGATGGAACACTCAGCAGCTGCTGTACAGTGTCTTTACACAGTGTATTGCAACAAAAATCACATCAAACAGACAAAAATCTACGAAAAACAATGGGTATCCACAGGGTGGCAAGAATAGTGCCCGCTGCTGGAGAAGCACCATGAAAAAACCCACAGTGAAACTCTTAGATGCCAGGTGTAACAGAGACCAAAAATATAGAAACATTCCCCCAAGATCAGCTCCTTGAATGCTTATAAAGAAAAGCTAGAGTTCTAATTGCCTAACAAGCTTCCCATAATATTAAAGCATATGCTTCAGCATTAAATTATTTCATTTTAGCGATTGTGAGGAGACCAAAGGGAGTAACCTTACAGCTGTGTGCAGCAAGGCTGTGGGGCTTTTTCACATTTTCTTCCGAAATACAAGCTATTAGACATTGTTAAGGAAAGAACAATGGGGAAGACTGGTCCATGAGATTCATTAATTGTGGCAATTCCTAAGCTGGCATGATTTTTTGAAATGGTTTCCTGATAATGTTTTGCTATGAAGTAGCTCAGGAGGATAAAAGAAATTTCCCTTAAGAGTCCCTAGTCTGTAAATTAGCCCATGTACAATTTCACTTAATGTTCTGAAGTGATTTTCCCAGTTCTGCTTTTCACATTATAGTCATCTTCACTTAGACCCTGTAAACTTGCTCAGATGTTCAAACTCTCTCTCTGACCAAAGATGCAAAAAAAAAAAAAAAAAAAAAAACACAAAAGATACAGAAGCAAACTCTCCACAAGCTTATTACATCCAGGATGTGATGTCTAATTGAAAAGTTTGCTAAATTTATTTAATGATGTGGTGCTACTGAGAGCTGTTATAACTTCATTGCATTGAATTTTGCAATATGATACTCCATTGTCAAATATTTCCTTTATCCTCATTAAGGCTATGATTCATGGTAATATTACATCATTTAGACAAGTTCCTGAAGCAGTGTTTTATTATTATTTGTTAATTTATGAAGCATAGTTTCACTGTATCATCATACTTTATAACAATAAGGAAGGGTAGAATATTAAACAACAAAACGTATCAGATACTTAGGGATGAGTCAGTTTATAGGAGACAGCATGTGTGAGGAGACAAAGGAGATGGATTACTCGCTGTTCAGGAACATCTGACAGTTTTCCTAAATGGAGTCTCTCCTTTTACATGGGCTCACATTCCTTTCAGTTCTTTGTCACTGTGTTGCTAGGTGTTTAATGTGAGGGTTTGCATTTCTCGCAGAATCCTTTGATTCTGCAAACTTCAAGGAATCTTCAGCCATCCTGGCTCTTTTCTGTGGCTTGTAGAATCACAGAATAATAGAAGGGTTTGGGTAGGAAAAGCTCTTAAAGCTCAGCTGGTCACAAGCCCCTGCCATGGGCAGGGATGGCACTCACTGAATCGGGTTTCTCAGGGCCTGAGCCAGCCTGGACTTGAAGTCTGAACTCAATTTCTGAGGATCTGTGCTGGACCATCCAAACTAACCCAGCTGTGGATGTGACCAGGGCATTTCTCTGTTTGCAGAACGGGGATGCAGGAGGGCAGGGTGGGCCTGGACCCAGTGTGGCAGGGTGAAAATATTGGATGGGGAGAGAAAGAAAAGTGAGATTTGTGGCAGAGGAATGTGCTGCTCCTCCTCTGGTGTGACTGACATGACTGGGAAAGGCAAGGCCCTCCAAGTTCCTGATGGAGACACTCTTGGGGAGCCTAAGGCTCCTCTGCCAATTCATTGTTTCCACTGCTTTGGGGCCGAGGAAACAATTTGGAGTGCAAAACTATTTAGCTAAAGTTTGGTGCCTTTTCTGACTTCTGTGATTCCTGAAGAAAGGTATGAATTTCCTGACTGGAAATAGAGAGGAAGTAATTTGCCCTCCTGTGCATGTCTTTATTTTCTCACTGAATTTAAATCAAGATATATTTTTGAAGAAACATAATTACTGAACAATGTGCAACTTGGTCATTTTTTTTTTTTAATAAAAACAAAAATCCTACAAATAGAAAGAACCAGCTGATTTGAACCTTAAACACCTCAGTGTCATAGAAATCTTCATATTAAATTCACAAATTGAAAATATTTATTAAAACAATATATAAAATAGTATAGCACAAAAATGGTTCTCACATATAGAAACTTAATGGGTTTTCCAAGAAAAGATCTGTACTGGCTTCGACCTTGTATGATGCATTTTGCTTTTATTTAAGGGAGGGAAATCTAAGTTTCTCAGCAAGTATCGAGGTCTGTGACTGTGTATTCATCACACAATGCCAAACAGCAAAGTGCTTACAAAAAGTACTGCACTGAACATAGTGATATTTGTCTCCTTTCAAACACTGGCTGCTCCTAAATTCTTCCAATTCCATTTGTTATGAAAGAGAAGTATTAAAAGCCCAGATTTTTTTTTTTTTTTCCGTTTTCAAGTTCCCCATTAATGGTCATTATTTTCCTGCTTTTGTCCTTTTTTTCCCCCTTGCAATTTTGCTGTGAGTGATTCTCTCTGTCATCTTGCCGTAAATTGATTAATACTGCCCACTGATGCAGTGCACCACATGGCTAATATATCAGTTAAATGGAAACAGCAAACACCACCTGCTCCTTCAGGCAAATGGCACTTTGGAAAATGGAATGTGTAATCAATAGAATTAAACCTTAAGCAAAGCACTGCAAACAAATCCAGGGGCAAGGTCTTCGTAACTCTGTGGTATGAAAGGTTTCTCCTTTTCTTTTTCCTTTTTTCTCTTTTTTTTTTCCTTTTTTTAATTATCTCTTTGGCTTCCTTTCAGTTTATCAATTCTCCATGTGATATACAGCATTATCACTGTAGCTGTTGTCATACAGTTTGATACTGCTTGGATCAAAAGTGATTTTTCTTATAAGAGAAGTTTTAGATGGGTCTGCTTCCCTTTGTATGTTGGAGATACACAGGACCTATTCTTGTCAATGGCAGTGATAGGTAATAGGATAAATCCTTCCCATTGATGGTGAGATAAATGCTGCTTGAATTTAACTTTCAAATCTGCTAGAGACTGCTTAGCATTAAGGCATTTTCCTCGTTTGTGAGCACTTTAAAGATTAAGGATTTGAAGAGCAGATACAAAAGACACACAGAAGCTTTCAGCTGATGTTAGAATGATCTTCCCCTAATAAATATTTTTTAGAAAAAGCAGCACTGCTCAGCTTTACTTCCCCAATGGAAGAGTGAAATTTTAAAGTGGGTTTTTACAGGGAAGGGCAATAAATACAGAGGATGAAGTAAGAACTTGTGCAATTTGCACACAAGGAGAGAAAAGGATAATCTGTGCCTGAGATCATTTGAAAGTAACATTCAGCTCCTTTGGGAAGGCGAATCATCACCGGGGAGACTTTAGGCTGCCTAACAGTGTCTAATAACTGTTTTAGTTCACCAAAGAAGTAAGGAAAATGAACTCTGCCCTTAGAGGTAGCCTCCCACAGATCAGAGAAGGCTCCCAGCACACCTTCCACATCCAAGCAGCGCCAATGGCTGCAGACACTCCATAAACCCGCAGATGAAAGCTCACGCAAAGCTCCTCTCGTGCCATATTCCATACCTGTAAATTGCTACCCTTGACAGACCCGTGTTTGTTTAGAGATGCGTTTTGTCTCCGATAAAGCCTGTCAAAAACGCGAACCAGGCCGATCATTAGCGCGCCGCCTGACAAACCAGGAGCCAGCTCCAGCCGCATGAAAATAGCCCAGGTCCCTCTCACGCCTGCTTCTAACAACTCACAGCAGACTCCATTCTCTGTTTGTGGTGTACCAGTAATTACGTTCTCGCTGGCAGCGTCTCGGGCTCGGTTGCCAGGGCCCAAGCACCGTGTAGCAAGTGTTTTGGTAATGAATAAAGACGGCAATCAGCAGCAACCTGAGAGCTCGCTGAATGAGACAATCTGGCGGGCACTGAGGGGGTCCTGCTGGCTCGCTCAGATGGGCAGCAGGCAGGGATGAGATAATTGATAGGAAAGGGTAATGAAAGGAAAGGAAGTGGGAGTGGGGGG
>VWZT01001193.1:424440-532301 GCA_013397055.1 Pachycephala philippinensis
AGAGGAGAGAACAGATTTAGAAAATAGACAAAGACTTTGACCTTAAAGCTAATAGGCTACTTAGGATATTATTTTATAAAGACCAGGATGAAATGAGCTGGCAGCTGAATGTCAGCATAAAATAATCCTTTGTGTGTGTGTCTTTCTGTGTGTGTGTGTGTGCACATACACATGTGGTGGGCTGGGGAGGCAGGAAATCCCCATGTGCAGATCTCAGATGATTTCTAGGAAATAATAGAAGCGACAGGAATGGTTATCCATAGGATCCATAGGATTGCAGTGTCCTCTTACCTACACATCCCTGCTGGAACATTTTCAAGTCAGGGATAAATTCAAGGCAAAGGAGAGGTATGACCTAGACAAATGCATGTAAATATGGAAGGGTTCCATATTTCAGAAAGTCGAGTCCTCATTTGAGACATTTTGCATTCAATAAAAGAGATTCACAGATTTTTAAAGACCTTGAACTATCCTTACTTTGAAAAACCGTGTGGATATTTGTCTTGCCATCATCAAAATTATGAAAACCCTACAAAAAAACCCAGCTCATTTTCAATCGTATGACCTGGAAAAGGAAAGATTTTGGGAGTAACAAATGAACTTGTATATACCTTTCTTTGCAAATAAATACTTTTCTTAGGCTGAACTCTTGCAGTATAATTATTCATTTAGCCTTCACAGGCGTGGCAAAAAAATAATAATACCCCGAAAAAATCCATAGTCACAGAAATCAAACTCCTCCCAAGAGACAAGAGACAGATTCATTTTTTTGAAAGAGAGCTCTTTCTCTGTAATTTTGCATCCTTCTGACACCAGGCATGCTTCCTCACAGCTTTGTGGGCATAGGAAAAAGTCACGTTTTTGCATCGTTGTTTCACTGAAGATAGATAGACAGACAGACAGATATTTTAAGAATGAGCAGAGAGTTCAAGGAAGCAAGGTAAGAAGATGGCAGTCTGAACCAAGTGGAAATATTTTATACTTGGTAATAGGGCTTTGTTTTCATCCTCTTCCATACTTTAGGCATAGATTTTTGCTTAATATTGACAAGCCTGTCAGAGCCAGGCCCTTGAAGATTTCCTCTGCAGCACTCTGTTTCCTTGTTTGATTTTTTTTTTTTGTTGTTTAAACACATCATGGGTTTTAACACAGGTCATCTTTCCTAGATACTCAGGTAAGATTTCCGGAAGGTTTTTGATAGTTTACTGACTCTGTTAAATAACGTAGGAGTGTGGGATTTTGCTGTGTCACCTGGACTGGAATCTTTTCAGGTCTGATAATTCAGATCATCTTGATCTGAGGTAGTGCTTTGATAGGAAACCTCGGTATAGGGCACAGATTTCGAAGGGCATATTCCTGGTGATTCAGTAACTAATGCTCCTCTTCTGAACTTACTCTGAAAAAGTTGTTACAAAGTGCTCAGCTGTGCTGGATGTTCTTGGCTTTGGACAGAAGGAAGCAGCACCTCAGGATGTTTGCTATTGAAAATGTACTATGCTAGTGAGAACTTACCCCCAAATGCAGCTTTTCCCTGCCCAAATTTCAAACAGAAATGGTATTCTTCGCTTTCAGGGATTCTGAAAAAATTCATGCTGTGCTGCTGTGTAGAGTTCATCAGTGCACTGCTTTCTCAGAAATAAGGGACCGTGTTAGTGATAAAAGAAATTACTCCATGTAGAGTTTTACAAAGTGCACTGGGATCCTTTTGATAAAAGATATTATATCAGACGTTATGATAGGTAGTACTTATTAATACCTGTCATATTGTGACTTTCTCAATCACTTTTATTCTGCTCAGAGCAGTCTCAGGAAACTGTGTTTTACCCAATTTGGCATAATTGTGATGTGACCCATATTGTACCCTTCCTCTTCCCAAGACCTTTGGAAATATATTATAGATGCTCTCAGTGACCTTTCCTAAAAGCTTTTTAATTGAAATGTTGTCATGCAGCTTCCATATTTAAGGTAATTTCATATTTTGATGGCCTTCAAGCACAAGCTGAAGGAATATTGCAGAGAGGGAGGAGGGAAATGGAGTTGGTTTTTATATGGGCCCCATTTAGGGCTTTGCTGGACCTGCCAGAATGCTGCATGGTCTAAGACACATGCCAGATTCATCTCCAGCTTTTAGTTTTACCAAATAAATACCAAGGCTGCAAAGACTTCCTGCAAACCCAAATTATACACAGAGAGAAGATGACTTGTTGCAATACAGTATCATAAAGTGTGTTTGCTTTTACTGCTCCATCCTGCTTGGATGGAGGGCTACTCTCTTTTGCTCTGTAGAGTGTGGGAGAGGTTGTGACAGGACTTCTGTATGATTATTTTTGTGACTCTCACCTTGTTTAGCATTTGTACAGTGCTTAGCACAAATTTCTTGTTAGGACAAGAAAAGGACAATAAATTATGGTACTATAAATTATTATTGTTAAAAACTGTAATATTTGTGGCTTGGAATAATGAGTTTTATGTTTTGATTAAAATTATTGTCCACATGTTTATATCTGGTTGACTGAATGCCCGTGTGGAGGTTTTTGATCTCTACAAACACTTACGTTACAGTCTTGCAATCTGTGAGGTAGTTCAAATATATTTTCTTAGGAATGTGGATCCAAAAATATCGGCCAGGGCTCTAGGTTGGGTAAGTCATATTGAAACAAGAGGAGAGAAAGCTATTTACCAGTGGCTTCATTTCAAAACAGACATTCGAGTCTATTTCCTTTTGTACATAACACAGAGGGCTATAAAAATCATCACAACAAGTAGGCAAAAGAGAACTTCTCCCCTTTTCTGTAGGTAGGTATTTGTTAGGTAGTAAATTATGGTATTGTTCCATCACAAGAAAAGTCAGACCATCACAAAATTCAGAAAAGAATGTTATTTATTATAGTAGGGCAAAATGCTGTGTTACAGTCCAGAACTGAATTTATTCATAGTACAGCTTTTGTTGTATTGGTGTTTCCAGCAGTTTCATCTTATGACCTTCCACAGGTGAAGAACCCCAGAATATGCAGAAAAGATCAGTCACTGCAGATAAAAAATTCTGCAGCGTTGCTTGGACAAAAGAATTATTCATTGGGCCAGATTCTCTGTTGTGTAGTTTTCCTTAGCTGTATTGAGTTCATTGACTGATTTTTATTGACCTTATTTCTTTGACTTCATCGTGGGTATTCTGATTTACATCGGCTCAGGATCTGGCTCTCCGCACTTAATTTGCACAATAAATTTCAGAAAGTCTTTTGAAATGGAATCTGCAGTGTAGTTAATGAGAGCTGATGCTTAACGCTGGATCCTTTCCCAATAGCCTGTTATGTGGCACTAAACATTATGGGCCAAGTACTGATTTCACATTTTTACGCCAAATTCCTATTGACCCCAACAGGAGTTTCATGTGAGGAATGATAGCAGGATATATCCTATTATTTCCTGAGAAGGTCAGTGTTCTGATAAAAGTGGATGAAGCTGTCTTTTTCATAGCTGTCAAGCAACTTGGCTTAATGTAGTGATGGAATCTCACCATGATAATAGAAACCTGGCATGCCTGCCTTGGTGCACCACATTGTAGCTGACCGTGAGTCCTTGTCCTTGCTTTATGGGATGGCTGAATTTCAGCCCTTCTGAATGAGATATTAGTTACTGGAAGTGTGAGCAGCTCCAGTCAGAGGAAACTGTATTCCTCTCACACCAACATGTGTTAACCATTTATATTTATAGTTGTATTAATTCTTTGCTGAGTTTTTACTCCTGTATTTCATGTTCTGTGCATGATGATGAAATCCTTGAGCAGATTTTTGGATCTCAGGTAATAGTAGCATAATAACTACAGTTCAGACACCGAACAGCATTAGCTGACAGAGAAAAATCAATCCATTGCTGGTCACTCAACATTTGTTCTACTTCT
This sequence comes from Pachycephala philippinensis, assembly GCA_013397055.1. Classification (NCBI taxonomy): domain Eukaryota; kingdom Metazoa; phylum Chordata; class Aves; order Passeriformes; genus Pachycephala; species Pachycephala philippinensis. The sequence goes on from VWZT01001193.1 coordinate 428,342, forward strand.
GGCAAAGAATAAACAAAATATCCTCTGAATTTGCTACAGCTGTTATTTACCATGTTACAGCTCTGTGGCACCTCCACTTTCAGTCTGTGAGTTTTGTCTGCCTCTTGATCTCCCGATTTGCTTTAAGTGTGCTTGGATAATGCTGTTTTGACTGTTTTGTGTTATCGTGCAAGGAGACTGCTTGGCCACATAAACCACCAGAGGAGGGTAGAAGAGTATAAAATCAGAGCCATAAAAAGCTGTTTTATGCCACTTTCTCCCCTGCAGGGTGGCTCAGTGTGCTGCTCCAAGCTGGAAGAGCATTTCCCTGTCTTCTCCAGCTATAGCTTCCCATGTAAGAACTGAAGCTTGAACTCTTTGGGTGTCTCTCTCCTTTCTTCATTTCCAGGCTTTCCATTTTCCCTTCCGGCTGCCAGGCTCTCAGCCCCTGAGCCTGCACTCATTGCTCTTTCTCCCTGCTGCTGTGGATCTGCAGCTTGGCCTCTTGCCACAGCGAGTGAAGGCTCAGGCACGTTTGTCCCCATTTGGTGTCTTTTTGGCCCAGTCTTTATCATGACTCTGTATAAAAGCCTACTTGTTTTTCCAAACCACTTTTTCAAGCCACTTTTTCAAGGACTTTGATGCACTTCATATGTTCCTTCTAAACGGGTTTGGTCTTGCTCGAAGCTGAAGTCATTTCTCCTTTCTGCCTTTCCCTGCATATTAAAAGACAGAACGAAGCAGTGACTTCACAGCATTCCCAGGACTGCCCAAATCCTGTTTTGGGCAGAAGATTGAGATACTTTTGTCCTGCTGGTTCTTGGTGTCCTTTAGTTTGTATTTCAGCTTCTAAAGTTCTGTGTCAAGAGAACCCTTCCGATGAGCTCTTGGGGGAATGACACATGGGGAAAAGGCTGTGGAGTGCCTTCTGTGGCATTTAAAATTCTTTCCTTTCCTTAGCAAAACTCAAAAGGAGCTTGCTGCACTGTATCTTGTTACCCAGCAAGACAGGAAAGGTCAGTAACTATTATTTAACTTTTTTTTTTTTTTTTTAAGTATGCATTTTGGGATGCCACTTCTGGGCAAAAATATCATTAATCTCAGTATCTCAGTTGGAGAACTGGAGAAGTGATGGCCAGCTTTGTGTTATTGCCTCCTGAACAGAATTGACACTATGTGCTGTTAAGTGTGTGAACAGTTGGCACGTGCTACAAGTATAAGTTCCTTAATATAAGTGGTGGATGAGGAACACCATCCTCATCATCATGGCCTTGGATCAGGGTCATCTTGTCCACTTCACCAACACTACACTGAGGCCAGAACACTGTGTAATATATTTCCCTGTTTACATACATGGATAGAATTATATATGTGAAATATATATATATATGACTAGAGCATATATCAATAGAAATGGCTAAAGGGGGAACCTTCCCCTGTTGCCACTGGGGGTGGAAGAGAGCAGGTGGTTTAGGTCAGTTTTGTCCCACATTTTCACTGATGATCCAAAGCCCTATCCATGTTTTGGCTTTCTTTACAGAAGAATGAGTTTTCTTTAGAGAACACTGGTGTAAGATGGGAGTAGATATTGTTAGTGAGCTGTGATAGCTCCTGGCTGTCTGGTTTGGATTAAGGTATTGGTCTGCCTCTGCAGACGTCTACAGCCCTAACTGATCATTTTTTTAGCATTTTGCTGAGATTTGCTCTAAACTAAGAGCTTGATCTGGGGCTTTCTCAGTAATCAGTGAAGAAAAAGGCACTTCCATAGTGAATTTGATCTTAGGTTGGCTCAAATGCTTTCTGGAGGTGTCTGTCACTCTCCCTTAGCTGTTTAGGTTGCTTAGGGTGACTTAACTCCTAAATAAGGTGCATCAATTCCGTTACAAAGGAGTGTGACCTCCTTAACCCAATCCAGGGATGAGTGGATTTAAAGCAGTGGAAAACAGAGGGCACCAGGTTTTCTTTCCTGGAAAGGTACCCTGATTTTGGGAAGTACTTCTGAAGTAGTCTGGATTTTTTTTCTCCCTTTGAGGTGTGTGCTCTAAGGCTCTAATGTGTCCCCAGGCTTTCTTAGGAGAGGGAATGGCAGGGGGGTTGAGGAGTGGTCCTGTTTGGGTAAGGCTTGATTTATGACAAGCCTTGTATTGCTTTATTATTTTAAAAGAAGGCTGCTGTAGTGAACAGCACAGGGGCTTCTGTATAGGCTTCCTTTTTGGGAAGCAATGATCCCATCAGATTGCCAGTATGACTCATGCTGGGTGTTTGAATCATTTTTATTGCACTGCTGATGATGGCTTGGAAAAGTCAAGTTTTGGTCATCAATTCATTCTACATCTTTTATATTGACTGACTCTTGTATATCAGAAACATGGTCAGTTAGACATTTTTATGAGTCCGAGGAAAGATGTTCTGTGTAAATAACATACAGTCAAGAATAAAAAGCCAAATGTGCACATAGGACCTGATAATGGGAAAGTATGAAGGCTTTAAAGCTGTATTTTGTTTGTAGAGTACTAAATCAGAGAACTGGATAAAGAGATTGCTCAGCTGACAGAAATAAACATTATGTTAAAGGAGTGAAAAGTTTGAATATTACACAGACCCACCTAGGTTCTGAAACAACCGAGAACAGACCATTTCAGGAGAAAAAAGTATTTAAAAGCCCACCAAAAAACCCCAAACCCAAGTAGCGAACCTCCCCCTTCCCTTTCTTTGTTTCTTTTCTGTCCTGGATTGTTTTCCAAATATTTCCATCCTGGTTGTACAGAAGGTTAGGGTGGAGAGGCAGGGAATCAATTATATTATTTTAAAGTGGGTTTTTAATAGCTTGGCAATGGTTATACTGCTTAGGCAGCAGCATAGCTTTGCTGTAGTTTTTCCCAGGATTTATATTTCACTTTATAGCTCTTTCTTTGCCCATATTGCAACTATTTAACACCTCTCTCTACAACTCTCCCACCTGATTTCTTTTATAAGTCTCAGCTACCCTTTACAACTTACATTTTCTTTACCTTGAAGCCTCAGCTGAGAAGGTTTGAGAATATCAGGCGAATATGGGTTTGGGAGCTGGGAAAGAACAAAAAGTGAGATTTCCCCCCACAAGTTTTGCAGATGCTGTGTGACCTGTCAGGGATACAGGGCAAAGGGACCTCAGTGTGGGCTGAGCCCCAGAAGAGCTAATGGGGAAACTGATGAAGCTTCCCTTTCCCCATCATCACTCTGACTTACAACTAATTCTATTTAGAAGCAGGAAGTAGTTAAATTTGTGGGTTTAGACCTGAAAGATCACATGGCTTCGTTTGCAAAAGGATGCTAAAATATATTCTATTTAAACACTTCAAATACCTATAGAAATTATAGGTATATAGAAATACCATATTTGAGGCTTTTTATCTCAACAGAAGCCAAATATCAGAATGTTTGCACTTTCCAGTGAAGAAGAGGTTTTTTCCACTTTGGCTGTACTTTAACTGCATTAGACTGTGTTTTAAAATCTCAGTAACAAGCCTCAAGAAATGCTCCAAGAAAACCCTGCAGTAGAGTCTGAGTGTGTTTATCTCATTTCACATTAGTTAAGGGTAAGGTTTGATGTAGTCCCATTATAATCAGTGGGACTACTCCCATTAGTATGGCAAGCAGGATTTGGCCCTTTGTTTGTGATTACACATTCTCTGCCTGGTCTGTTAGACTGAAGGGTATAATAAAATTAAACTATTGGATTAGAATGGTAATTTCAAAACACAAATCAGCAAGGGAACATGATTACATTTGCTTTTGGAGGATAAAGGGAAACATTCCTATTTCTCTCTTGGTGTATCTAGGCTGCCTAATGGAAGTAATTGTGTGTATCCAGAACAAGATAGTGAAAAACTGCAGAAATATGGAGATAAAAATGTGCTCCTAAAAAGGAAAAAAAAACCCCACAAATTCTTCTGATTCTTCTTGATGTTTAGATCTGCAAACATTTCTAAAAGCTACCAAAATCAGTAAGGGCTGTTCCAACAGATTTTATCTGTATAGGACTAAGAATAGTTTTTCAGTATAAATAGCCCTCTTTATCCAAAAAAAAGAAGTCACCTTTTCCTTTTCTTGATGATCTAGGATGGTGACTTCAACATAATGGAAGGGGAAATTAGTTCCAGTTTCACTTGATGTTAGGAACTTAGATGTTCATCCATCCCTGTTTTCCTCCAGAAGATAAGAGCATGGTTTACAAAACAAATGCCCTCCTTGAGCAGTTTGCTGTTAAACCTGGTGCTCAGTGCTAAGAGCTGGCTTTCACAGGGCATCTTGGAAATTATTGAAAATTGCCTTATTGAATTATGCACATTTTGGATCCATCTCCCGGCAATTTGCATTTCAGCTTCTACAAAATTCTTTGAAACATAACAAATTAAGCTTCTGTGTTTTCTGTCAGGGTAAATAGCATAAACCTCATTTAACAGACAAGCAGAACTAAGGCCACAAATGATTCATGCGCTTCCATCTGCACTTGGGTATCCACCACCCTTTCAGCCCTAGGAAAACCATTTTTCCATTGTACTTCTGGTTCCCATTCCTCTCACCACTGCTCCCTGACACTTCAGATTCTTTTTCACTATAATAGACTCCAGTATCCTTTCTCTGTAACCCCCTAAAACGTGTCATATTACATTTTTTGCTCAACTTATCTCTTTTTATTTTTAAACCTAGCATGTAAAGGTGCAATCTGCACGTCTTTCAGAGCACATTCACTTTTGCAGAGCAATATAGAAACATCAGAAGGGCCCTGCTGAGGTAGGCAGGGGTCTGTCTAGCTCAGGGCACTGTCTCCCACAGTGGCAGCAAGAGATGCTCAATAAAGAGGGTGGATCAGGCTGGCCACTGCCTGCAGTCCCTTCCCTTCTCAACCTCTCAGCAGCCACCAGCATTGGATTAGGGGTATTAAAAAATACATCCTCTCTTATTCACTTTAGGATCTGTTTGTGGACCTGATGTGCTGGGAGTTCTTTTTAAACTTGCCAGTGCTGTCTGTCTGCAGGGCCTCATGTGGCTACAGATTCCAGAAGTTCAGTGCCTGCTATTTAAACACTATAATTTTGTCTGCTTTAACCCTGTATTTCACTAGTTTCAGTAACAATAATGGCACCTGGTTTTAATTGGGAAATTTGGTGAGTAGTAGCTCTGTTTTCTGATTCCATATTATCCTCAAGCTCCAGGATCTTGTAAACCTCTATCCCATCTTACAGACTTCTCTACAGGCTGAAAAAAAAAAAAATCAACATTTTCAAAATCTCCTCATTTGGCAGCTTCTTCATCATCTTACTCATCTGTAACCTTTCTCTGTACCCTCTGCTACGTCACAGATTCATAGAAATACAGAATCACAGAATAATTTGGGTTGGAAGGGACCTTTAAAAGCCATCTAGTCCAGCCCCCTGCAATGAACAGGGAGATCCTCAACTAGATCAGGCTGTTTAGAGCCCTGTCCAACCTCACCTTGGTTGTTTCCAGGGATGGGGCATCCATGACCTCTGTGGGCAACTTGTGGTGGTGTTTTACCACCCCCACTGTGAAAAATATCATCCTTATATCTAGTCTGAATCGATTCTTTTTTAGTTACAATTTATTCCCCTTTGGTTTCCCCCCAGTCCTGCTCTTACAGGCCCTGCCAACAAAGCTGTCCCCATCTTTCTTACTGAAGTACTGAAAGACCACAACAAGATCTTGGCAGAGCTTTCACTTCTCCAGGCTGACCAACATCAACTCTCTCAGCCTTTCCTCATAGGAGAGGGGATCCATTCTCCTGCTCATCCTTGTGTTCTTTGACTGGTCCACATCCTCTTTATGTCCCAGAGCTGGATGCATCACTCCACGTGTCCTTCCTAGAATGCAGGAACCAAACACAGGATTCAAAACATTCATGTTCACAAGGGTGTGGATAGCAGTAAAATCATTCTGGCTTGTATGCAACAGCTTTCCTGGTGGTTCCCAACATCCTGTCGGGGATTTTTTGGCTGCCATTGTTGCAAATACAAGTGGGCAGCGAATATTTGACATGTTTTTTCTTAACACGGAGGGGGAGGAATGGAAAGAAGTAGTTTACTTAAGCTTTAAATTTTTCAGGATGGAGTCTTTAAATAATCATTTGAACACAAGCTACAAACTGAGCCATTTGACATTTTTCTAGTTTTTTTACAGGTCAGGGATTTGCTCTGCTCAGAGTTTAAGAAAGCGACAGAAGTGTAGTTCCAATGGTGATTATGATGGTTTATGGTTAATGCCAGAGGTTTCTGGTTAGGAATGTCCAATACAGTAGGTTATCTTTGGTCTGCCTAAAGCAGCTTCTGTGTGGTTTATTCTTGTTGTTTTTCAAATTAACTGGTACTGAAATGGGACCGAGATTTAAGAAGGTGAACAGAGAACAGGTAGGAAATGTCTACTCCATTAAAGTGATACTCAAATATTTTAAACACTCTGTCATTCTAGTGGCCTATGGAAGGCATATCAAACTCCTTGCAGGCCAAATAAAATGATAAATATCTTCCCTTTGCCTGATCTGCTTGCAGCCGTAGCAGCCTTTTGGTGTGATTTACTTACAACACAAGGCATTTTGTTAGGGCAGAGAGATAGAGTAAGGACTATAGGATTAACCAGAGATGTGGGTGGAGCAAAGGGGACCCTGCACCACCCCTTGCCCAGACCCAGAGTGTCCAGGATGTGCCTGGAGAGGCAAGAAAAGATCTGAGCTCCTTTGCAGAGAGCTGGCCTTCCCCCAGCAGCTGGAAGTCGTGTTTAGCTTCAGCCTGTTGGGATCCCTCAGTAATTTGCTCGTGGTCCTTGCCTGACCTAAGCCAGCAGGATTAGGTGCACAACAAACACAGATCAAAACCACAAAACTTTGTGTCTCAGTAGTTTATAGGTCATGTTAAAGGGGATGACCACGTTTTTCAGCCTCTCAGATGACTGAAATGAGAATTGTCCAGGGATCCATGTTGTACCCTAATGGAGCAGTACATGTACTAAGGAGGACAGGTAGTTGGGTAGAAAAGAATGTTCCAATCTCTGTTCAAAACTGAGTAAAGTAAATTTTATGTCAATTTTTTAATATAAAGAATGCTGAAAGTGCATTTTAATAATCTAATATGTTGCTAAGAAAATAAAAGAGGACTATTCAAAAATATATTTATTCTCATGGCAACCCCTTTGAGATTTTCAAGTGTTCTCAGGTGAAGCTGTGTAACAAAGACACACAATTGTCTCCCCTACTTGCTAACTACTCCCAGCGATATTCATCCTTCAATTTCTTTGTCACTAAGAGAAGTAGGTAGTTAATAATTAAACACACTGAAAAAAGAAAATGAACAGAAAATATTAATTAAGGATTAGGTAAAGCTTGCTTAAGAGAACACATGCAAATACTATAGGAAAGAAACATGGAATTGCTATACAGAAAACGACCTACAGAGTTTGCTCTGCTAAAGACTCACAAGGAATCGTGACGAAGGAAATGAACACAGCCTTTAGAAACTGGTGGGGTTTATTCCCATCAGGTATCTGGAATTTATGGTAATATCTTTTTAAACACAAAGTGGTGAAACTTACCTTTCCATGCCGTGTGTTAGGTTGAAAAGATATATCACTATTTTCAGAAAATGGAAGAGAGAGCTTGAAAATCTTTTAAAACCATATTGGGACAACATTTTGGTGTTGTATGAAACAGCAATTCAAGCAAAGGCAACGGATTCAAACAAGATATAAACCAATCTTACCTTGCTATAACCCACAGCATTCCTCAAGTCCTTCTGGAAAGAGAGCCAATAGTAAAGGAAATAGTTTTCTTTTTATAACACCTGATATAGACAGATTTAGAAATCTCACAGTAAAAGCCCATCTGCAACATTCTCAAATTTCATGGAGTTTCAAGGAAGGCAATGCCCTCCGAGCCCCAGTGCCAGGAGTGGGTGGCTGGTGGCAGGACGAAGTACTACCTTATGCTCATCTACAAAAACCAGTAATTACTCAGCTCTGTCTGACAAACAGACATGAAAACTGCCACGATACTTCAGTCCAGCAAGGCACGAGTGGAGTTAATGCATTTCAGCTGCATAAACTGCAAATATATATAACATGGCATGTATGGAAAGGCCACTGAATCTTTAAAGGGAAACAGGCAGAGCTAATAGGTTTCTTTGAATATAAACATCAGTATATATTTTTGTGACTCAACTCAGCATATTCTATATGGGTTGTAATTTTAAAATTAGTGGTTGAAGGGAGAGATAAGCACCATCAATAAATTAAACTGTAACCCAGCGGTTTAGTCATGAAAGGTTAAAATAAACTTGCTTGATTGATTATGAATTTTAAACAGTTTTTCTTCAATGTAATCAGTGCTCTACCAATGTCATTGCTCATTAAAGAAAAGATTTTCATTCCAACATTTGATTGAGGATGTTTTTTCTCATTTGCATTTTGCTTTCTACCGAGTAAGCATCTTGCCTTCAGAATTATTAGATTTTTTCCCCCCTTGTCTGTCCATAAAAGCCGTAAAGTGGGCTGGAGCAGTGATTTAGAGGGATACTACATAAAGATTGAATGAAGATATTGACTACAGGCCCTAATGCAAACAGGACTGTCTGATGGACTGCCTTTGACAGGATGATGGAAGGGAGCCTTGTGGCCTACTTAGCTGCCCTTCTAATTGGCCTTTATGAATATTTAATGAAATCAAGATGAAATTCAATCAGAGCTTTTACCTGCTGAATCTTAGGGAAAAAAGCGGGGTATTATTAGATTTTCCTAGCCCTTGTATACAATAAAACTGTACTGAAATGTCTGTGTGTTAGTCAGGTGGCTGAGATATGCTTTTTATCCAGGGACTTGGTTTCTTCCAAAGGAATTAACCTTTTTACCACAAAAAGCAGCACGATTTTCCATTTGCATGCATCACTGGTATTTTATTACTGGCATAGTATAATGTTTAAGCCATGAACAAGCAACAGCTATTCCCTTTGAAAACATACCCCTAGCAAATTCTTAGTCTATGCCAATTTGAAGCCTTTTAGGGAACTTTGAGGTCATATAATAGTTTCAGAACTACATAATGCTGTAGCCTAATATTTTGTGCCACATTGGTTGATTTATGAGAGAGAATTTGCACGATCTCATTTCTCAAACATAATCTAGGTTGCATCAATAACATTAAATTATAGCAATGAGGTATAAAACAGTCTGACAGGCTCCTGCTGTAGTACACTCTTACATTCATTTAAATGTAGATTTTGTTTTTCTGAGTAGAATGCCAGAAAAGCTTTTCATAGAAGCACAATGGACAGATTAATCTATAAATGGTAAATTCAACAGTGAAGGAGGTTTTCCCCATTTTTAGTTTTGTGAATTTTATCTTTCTCCCCCAAGATAAGCTGTTTATTCACAGTATGTTGCTTTTATGCATTTTCAGTATCATTTTTTTTTGGACAGAGAGGAGTTTGGTACTTAGAGATAAACACAGCATGTTAATACTAAGCAATGCATGGGTAAAACCTTACAGATGAGACTAAATAAGAACATTTCAGTTTCGTTATTTAAAGGCTTACTTTTTCTAAACGAAACTAGTTTTGTGGGCATCAGGAATGCTCCCTTGGGTCACTGATGCTGGTGTCACCATGTACAGAACACATACTTGGAAAGCAGGCAGGTGGAGGTGCATGGATGAATGGATACCTGGCTTCCCTCAGTTTGTAGGTATTTGTAACTCTCCCTGAACACATACACAAATGGTAAGGTTGTTAGGATTATTTTTTCAGGGCTGTGCATGAGGACAGCGTGGTGAGCTCCCAGGTTCTGTGAGCAGCTTCTATCGTGGTGCTTTTACTTCCATGTGACTGGGCAAATATCAGGAATAATAGTAAATAACGAAATAACATTCATTCTGAGAGAGACCACAGGCCTGTGCTTTCCAGCTTCTTGCTCCAGCAGTGCCCAGTGGCCAAGACCCAGGGGAAAGTTTCCAGAGTGGATCCCTGATCCTGCTGAACTACCACCACTGATCACTGTTCCTGTCTCCCCCATGGGGCAGGGCCTCTTGAGGGCCCTCCCAGGGACTCTGGGGGCTGCTGTAGGAGCTATAAATAGTCAGAATATAAAAAAAAAAAACAGGAAAAAGAGAGTGATAAATGTTACAGGAACACTGAACAAAGGGGCAGCACTGGTGTTTCTGTTGGTGTCTCCCTGAGCTGTGCCTGGATGTGCAAACACCTGGCTCTGGCATTACTCTGATGGCCCCAAACACTCCTGGCCATGGGGAAGCAGCTACAAAAGCACGAGGTTAACAGAGATGTGCCAGCACTTTTCTGTTCAGCTCTCACACTGATATGTACTTTATCTTCTAATTGCATTTTTTCTTCTGCCTTTCAGTGTATGAGCTGTGAATCTTGGGAGTTGGGAATTCGTAAGCAGGATCTGAATTAGCAGAGAAAAAGCAGTTCTTCCCAAAGCCCCATTCCTTCAGGTAGCTCTTTACCCAGGGGACAGTCATCTAGTGTAAACAGCAGCCTACACCCTGATGACTAAAACCGTTTTAGAAGCAAACTAAATGAAGTTATATCAGCATATTTTGCTTTTTGAGTCTTCTCAGTGTATACAAAAAATTGAAGGATGGATAAGAGGGTGAATGCTTATGCATGTATCTGCATGCATGAATGCTGAGCGAAGGAAAATAAACTTGACAGTGTTTGAGGGGCTAAAGACTTTGTATAAAGGCAAGTATGGAACTGGCAATGAGAGCATTAGGCTCTCCACATCAGCCTTAATTTGGATTTATGTCAACTGTACACATGGATGAGATATTTCAGCCCACTGGTAAGAGTGGTGTGTTCTTTGCATCTTATTGTCCAAAGGCTTTTTGTAATCTCTCCATAGAGAAGGTGTAGGTAGCACATATCTTTTCAAACATCTGAGAGAAGAGAATTCACCAGACACGGTACCTTCTGCAGTGTTTCTCAGTAACCACTCAAATTATTTTTTGAAGCTTTGTTTAAATGGACTGTGAATATTCATGTCACAGATTTACTTTCAGTAGATGGAACACATCAGTTTGTCTTCAGATCAAACAGATACGCAGTGGATTTCCACACAGAGATTGGATTGCTTACTTAAACACAAGTTTTGGTGGTGATAATTAAAAAGAAAATAGTGTTTTGCCTAAAGCTGATCAAAACAAAGTAAATTTTGATGCATAAACAGAGCAGTGCTTAGAAAGAGAAGTCTACTTGCTTTCTCAGAAACAAGATACCAGCAGCCTTTGGACCATGAAAGCCATGACAGTGAATGATACTTTTTGAATGTTTTAGAATTCCCTCTGTTAAAATCAAAATGTACACCCCTTTTTAACATCCCACTATTCTGCACTTGATGTCCCAGACTTTCATCCAACTTTCATTCTCTCTTGATCCCCTGGCAGTGACCTCAGCAGGACTAAGGCAGGATATAATTTACCAAGTGAATGATACGGTCTGAGGCTGATAATTAAGCTTATGTTCAAGTCAAATTTAGCTCTTCACAGGGGCTGCATTCCTTCCTGATGCTGATCAGAAATGAAACCAGATGTTTTAGATTTGGGGAGGATTGCTGGCAGAAGTGGAAGTGACATGAAGGTGGTAAAGTATATCAGCACATCCCGAAACATCTGAGATGAGTGAAGTGTGTCCTGCTTTAGGCTTAATATAATTCAAATAGAAAATTAATTTGTGACATATCTCTATATATTTCTTTTCTCATTACTTCCTGGCAGAAACTTCCGTTACTGGAGAAACTGCTGGTATCTAGAAATGATGGATTTGATCTGATTTTCTATTCACCCAGGGCAGAAGTTCAAGTTGCTAATTATTTGGTGGCTAGTTACCAGTGTGTGAACAGGCAATAGAAATCAGAAGGGGCATTAACTGGTGTTACAGAAAAAATATTATTTGCTAACACTTCTGAAATCCTACAGATTTAAAAAGAAATTGGTATTACTTGCTTCTTCAGCTATAGATTTAGAGACTGAGGAGCATTGGGGAGTTACTTTAGAGGCCTTGGCAAGGCTGGGACTGGATCAGGGGCAGGAAGCAGGGGCTGGGAACTACAGCATCGTTATGGTCCCTTCCAACCCAAACAATTCTGTGATTCTGTGATTCTGTGATCTCTTTCTCTCTGGCCATCAAGGACTTGGGGCAAGATGTTTTAGGGGTCAGGCAAGGTGCAGGTGGGGTCAGCAGACAGCCAAGGGCAATGCATTTCCCAGGACAGGAAGCAGCAACAGCAGTGCCGAGGTTGCAGAAGGCACATTTCAATCCCCACTGCAGGGACCAGATGTGCTTTAACACCTTGTTTTACTGAAAGAGCCTAAACCAAATCCAGCACAGCTTCATCTGCAAAATGATTAGAATATTACTTTGTCTCAATGTTTAAAATATGATAAATTTAGATATTACATGTGCATTCAGATAATAAATGCCTCCTCCTTCCAAAGTTAATGTGGCTCTTTTCTCTGTTGAAGAGTTCTTTGTTCCTTATTTACAAAACTGAGAAGTGAGTAGTGTCAACTTCTTAGCTATTGGAGCTGAGATGCAGCCTCCTGGGATCTGCTCCCAGTTGTGTCACTGATTTACCTCAGGTAAATCACTCTTACCTCACTCCAACCGTTTGTAAGAGTAACCACACCAAATCAGACCAAAGAGCAACTTCATCCTGTAACCAGTAACGAGCTGTAACAAACACATCATTGAGAGTTCCTAAAGTGGGCAGCCATGGAATTACATATTATGGCCTCATTTTTTCTTAAAATACCAGAAAATGGTTAAAGTCTTACTCTAAGCAAAGAGCTAATTCCTTTTCTTCTTTCTACCCAAAAGTATGCCTGAATATTCTCATTAGATGTACAGAAATCAAATAATTCTTAAATCATACTAAACCTTTCTTACTGGTTTGTGCTAGAATGTTTCAGAGATTAGCTATGCATATTGTAAGAATTAGTCATATAATATTTCAAATGTTCAGCCCTTCTGTTTCATTGAACTATCCTTGTCTCCTGCCACTTAATAGTGGTAAATGTCACTCAGATTAATTATTTTACACGGTTTCTTAGTGTCTGTGTCCCTTTTTCCCTCTAACTGAGGAGGCCCCAGCCTTTGCTGTATGCTCTGAGCTGTGTGTCCACAACACTCGTTTCATCTGTTTCAAAGAGTTAACACTCTTTGAGATACAGTGACCAGAACTTAATGCAGCAGGTAAAGAAATATTTTTCAGGCCTGGAGTACTAATGCTGTCTGATAATCAACTCCCATCTTTCTGCTTTGCTGATCTGCTGTGCAGTTCACTCCATGTAATACATTTTCAGATCATTTGAGGATAGATACTCAGATAGATAGACTACCCAGAAGCAAAGTACTATGAGAGTATTATCTGGTGCTCTGTATGTCCAAGAAATGAATTCCATTTCCTGGATCAGACAGAAATGAAACCAATATCCGAGCCACTGTATTATCTACACACAAATTCAGAACGCTCTGATCTCTCACCCTCAGAACATGACACAAGATCTTTCCTTAACTGTTGTGGTATTAAGTTGATTAGAGATATTTTATCTAAGACTATCTCTGGACTCCAAAGCTCAGCAGTTAGAGCTTTTGCCCAATTTCATTTACTTTAATCCTGCTGTTCCAGTAGAACTTCAGCAGAGGGTCTCCTCTTTCTCACATTTTGTAGAAAACAGAGCTGAGCTGTAAAACAGCATTTTATCCCAGCAATTCAACCCCAGTCCAATTAATTTGATTCCAGTCAGAATTGCATTGAACGGTGATCAGCAAACATTTCTAAAAACTAAGCACTAGCAGCAAATACAGCATGAAACCCCAAATTAGGATGCTTTCCCTGTGCATTGGATCAGAGATTTTTACAGAATTAAACTTTGTGGGCAGGTTCTTCACCTACACCTTTTTCACACACACCTTTCTTCAGCAAACAAGGAGGAAAAGAAAGAGTATGACAACTGCAAAATGGAGCTGATCAAATTGAAGAATTACCACAATAGTCTGAGAACTGGAGTGAAACACAGTTTGAAGTGAGGTATGAGACCTTCAGCTGGTACAAATCAGCTAATGCTGTAACACCTGAAGAGTTGGCCAAACATCCTTGGACTAGGATAGGATAAAAATCTTTTCAGTGCAGAATTTCTAGCAAACTGGATTTCTTCACAGCAGCTATTATTGTGAAAAGGACAATTAAAGGGGAGGAGTGGCGTGTTAATATTAATAATATAATGTAATACAATAAATATAAATTAATCCCAGAATATAGGCTATAAATGTTTCATTGCCATGAATCTAAGAAGTAGGATGCATTTCAAGTAGAATGCACAGGAAAAACAATTAAACAGATGCATGTACATTATTGCATTGCAAGGAAGTAAATGAAAACCTTAAATTATTACTAAATAGCTACAGTTCTTTCTCACCTTTTTTTTTCGTTTTGTCAGGAATAATGACTATGTTTATGTCCCAAAGGAAGGCAAATATGTATTAGTCAGACTGCTGGTTCAGGACTGAAGCCTATGACAGTATTTTTAATAAAATACAGACTATTTAATATCCGCTTTTTTGTGTCTGCACAACTTATAATTATTGCCAGCAGGCAAAAAAAGGAGCAGTAAGGGAAAAGAAAACAGTGAAAAAATCTTTCCTGATCACTAAAAAATGGTATGAAAAGATAGGCAGGACATATTAGAGACAGTGCTTGGATTCAGGTGACTGGAGTGAATTGTACAAATACTGTGAGACAGTGAGACCTCGAAAAAGTCTTAAAAACCAGCATTACCTCACAGGAGATGCAGCATTTGTAAGATCTAAAACCTAAACCAAAACCAGTTTCAGCCTGCAGGCCCCTTTGGAGCCTGGACTGTGCAATTACAGGTACTGCAGATGGTGGAAAGCTGAAGGCACTATTTATTTTTTGGTGGCAGACCAAAAGTACTCACATGGATTTAAAAAAAAAAAAAGTGCCTCTTATTTGCTTTGGTCTGTGTGTGCCCTCCACAGCACATTCTGTGGTTGCTTGGAAATGGACAGGTTTTCAGAAAACTGACTCCAAGTTCAAGGGCCAAATTCTCCGTTGGCACAACTCCACCAACACTAATGGTGTTAAGCCAGCAGAAAATTTGGCTCCAAATGCTGTCTGATCAACTGGTCTGTCCGTAGACTCCAAGAAACCCAAAAATTTTCAGCACAGTTTAACTCAGGGTAGCTAGAATGGGGTATGGGCTGTGGTTTTCATCATATAATCACCATTAGAGATGCTGCAGGGTATGGAGTAGAAACACCTTTATCTGTGTTACTAACCATTCCCTGTTGGAGGACTTGGCTCACATTTGTAGGAGCTATGGAGTCAGGAGTTTAGTAGCCAAATGCTATTTCTATTCCCTTAAAATAGACCCCGGGAAATCCCAGTCCCAGGAGCTCCTTGTTGCACTGTCGAAGTCTCTTCACGTGACATTCCCAGTTAGTCAAAACCAAGGCACACTGACAGTGCTGTGGTAGGGTGGGCAATCTGCAGGATAATCTGCCCTTTCCATTTCAGGTTTTGTTGCCAGACTAATTTATTTCAGAAATACTGCTTCACTTCGTTCAGGGTTTTTAAGAAAAATGCTTGTTGGCTCTCAATACTGATGGATGATTCAACAATTGGTATTTGTCACTTCAGTGTGCATTTTGTTTCCTTTCAGATAGGTTTAATGAGATGGGTTAGCTTCTCTTTCAATTTGATGATCATAAAATGTACTTCTTAATTAAAATAAGAATTGACAAATATATTAAAAAATGGCCATTTACAGATTTATAGACACTAACTGGAACCAGTTTAATTGGCTGGCATTGCCTGTTTTAGTTTGCTGGATACAAATGGATGTGAATCTCCTTAATGTAGAGTAAACAAGTCCTCCAGTATAACTGACATTGGATATTTACTTGGAGAGACATTCTGATTTCAAAATTATTCTCAACAAATATAGTTGTTTCCAGATAATTGAGACTGCAAGTTGCCACCCATACTGTTTATTTTGCTCTGCCTACAAGTTCCTCATTAAAGAATGTTGCCTATCTAGATTGATAACCTTGTCCCAGACCTTTTAGAGTAATCCTGTTTCCTTTCCTGGTTGAAGTGCTGTCCAGCTTTTCAGTTCTATCTACCATTTCTGTGAAATCTCTGAGCTCAGTTTTCATAGAAGCAGAATAAAGGTTTTTTGGTGGTTTAGGGTTTGGGGGTTTTTTTGTTTGTTTGGTTGGGTTTTTTTGTTTGTTTTTGTTTTGTTTGTTTGTTTGTTTGTTTGTTTTTGGTTGGGTTTTTTTGTTTTGTTTTTTTTTTTAAGTTTTCGGGTTTTTTTTTACTGCTACAGCCACAGGCTTAGAACATAATTTATAGAAGCATTGGTAACCCTCTCTCCAACTAAAAGCAGGCACTGCCTCTCTCACAGTGCTCATGCCGATGTGGGCACGCACTCCAAAGGCCTCTTTACTAGAAGGACTGATGTGAGAAAAGAAAACTCAGTGGTTTTCACAAGCAAGCCAGAGCTGGCACGCTCCCAACAAATGCTTTCACTGGCACTGGTGCCCCATAAACACTGAATTCGTTTTCTCATACCAGGCTATTTATGATTCTCATGTGAGGCATGGCAGTCATTCATCTTTCTCACAGGACAGGCAAACAGGGCAAGACCAGTGCTAACACTGAGCATGTTGTTACCATTACTCAGAAGTAGATTTATTGGCATTGTATCTTTCAAAGTAACAGGAGGTAGCTCAAAGCCTTCCTCCACGGCAGCTGTTTAATAAAACTACTCTGCGCTAGTTGCTTTCATATTTCAATCCCAAATCAGCCATAGTGGGGTGAAAGAGGAGAAGCAGCACTGCAGAGAATACAGAGTTGTGTGGACAGCAATGAGATGGAGAGCTGATTTCATACCTTTCAGCCACAGCCAGTTTTGTTGGCACTCTGTCTAGCGCTACAGGGATCCAATTCTGCATTCCCTCCCTCAGCCAAGGCTGCTCTTTATTTCTGAAACATGTCTGTGACTCCAGGAGAACATGCTAATGTGTTGTCTTACTGGGGAGGATTATTCCTGTCTGACCTTATCAATTAGAGTTGGATTTCTTCAGGAATAGATGGAGACAAAAGAAAAGCACAACTACGGGGCACTGTACTCCATCCTGGGCTTGTTGTTTACAACAGATGAAACTAACAGTCCTTTGGACGGGCCTGTTTCTCTTATTTTGAGAAAATCCCAGTTGACCAGCTCAGCTTTGATGCATATCCTGTAAAGATAAGTGAGATGGATCCCACATAGTGTGACTTGACAGACTGCCATTTTCAAAACATGTCTATAAAGAGAAAGTTCTTCTGCAAACTTAGTGTTTGAGAGAACAGAGATGGCCCAGAAATGCTGAAATCCTACTGACTTTAGGAGAGCACAATTCCTCAGTTTGTATGGTGTCCCTTCAGGTGTTTATCTACATTTGCCTCCAGCTGTACAAATTACAATTAGTTTTGTGCTACCATTTGTATTTTACTGATATCTAGTGTCTCCAAGGTTATTTTCCTAATATTTCTTCATTTTAGTATAATAACCCAGCAGAAATTAATATTGGTTCCGGCACTACAAATCCGTGGTGGCGATACAGAACTTTTGGGTGAAAATGAGAGAATGCTTTTGCCCAAAATTAGCTGAAACTCCTGTTCAGTACAACAAAGTCACTTCATCCCTGCATTTCTTGCAGGGGCATAATTTACATAGAAGCTTCCCCATCCCAGCCATTAGATGGAAAAAATTAACATTGTGCTTGTCATTGCTCACATGAGCTGCTTCCAAGCAGATTGCTTTCTTCGTATACAAGTGCAGGCATAACTGACATCAGGCCCACCTAATTCTACTACTCGAGTCATGGTCTGGTTTTCATCTGCTTCTGGAAGCTGGATGTATACCTGTGTGTAAGTATTTGTTTGGGTTTGTGGTGTACCTCCCTCCTGGGTCAGTCCTGACTGTTCAGTGTGATGGAGCTGTTTGCTTTGACTTTGTACTTGTTCTTGTGAAAGCAGAACAACATGTGAAGCCCAGATTGAGCATGCATGGGCCTGATGACTGGAAGGTTGTAGCTCATTCTGTGAGAGTTTGCTCCTCTCTTGCTCTCCACTGTGAGCGGAATGCCTTTCCCGCAAAGCTGCAGAAGCATTATGACAGATCCACCTTCATATGTCTTTGTCAAAAGTTTTGCCATTTACTGAGCTCACAAACTTGCTCTGTGTTTGTAGCACACCTATATTCCAGTGCAGCAGCTTGGGTTTTTCCTTTCTTTTGGGGGGAGATGTTTCCCTTTTTTTTGTTAAATCACTAACAAATTGTTTGTTTGAGATCTGCTTATGCATCTCAACTTTTCTTCTTGCACAAATGAGCCCCTAACCTCAATGCTGAGCAGGTGCCACATGACAGATCCCCAGCAATTGTTAGATGCTAGTGCTAATGAACACAGGTATCTGGCACAGGCAGCAGTGCTGGATTTCAAGCTGCTGGAGGTGATGACTTTACAGGCACAGAAAGAAGATCAGAAATTACAAAAATACTTCCATTCCAGACTGTTGCGAAGGACTCTCGTTTCTTTCATGCCTAATTCAAAGAATTTACCCTGTTGGATGTGTGGCAATGTTTGTATCAAGAGTTCTTCCTGTTCCTTCAGGAGTCTCGATCCCTTACATTTCTTCAGATGTGTTCTTCAAGCTTTGTCTTCTCAAATACCTGAAGTTAATTGGATTTCAGAGAATAAACAGAACAAAATGTTCAACCCTTAACCTCCTTTCCTTTTGTTATCTCTCACAGAAGTTATGTCCATTAATGCTAACTGGCTTTCTGATTCAGAAAATCAGCCTTCTAGATGGTATTATTTACAAGGTTATATTTAGTACCATTTGAAATTCATCTGACTTGTTTTGCTTGTTAGTTCTGCTTATGTAATGTGGTTTAAGTATTTCAAAACTCCTTTCCCTATTTTTAGATTTTTCTTATTCTATAGCGTCTCTTGCTAAAGGGACTTAAGCTAGAAATGGAAGTTTCTGCCTCCTTTCTTTACTACTGTGTTGAGAATCTTCCTACAAAGATTAAGTTTAAAATACCTAATCCAGAAAGAAGCATAAGCAGCTGGATGGCCCAGGGAAGTGGCTGTCCTCATGTGCCTTCCAGTCTTTACAAACTTTAGGGTGAAATTAATTTCATCTGATGACAAACCATAGTTAAGACCTTGTTTGAGCTGCCAGTTTGGGCTCTTTCTAAATTGCTGGTGTGTGCAAGGGAACTCTAAAAGATGATTCACTCTCCCTTAAGACATTCATCCAAGAGAAGTAAAAAGATTAATCCTATAGAAGGGATTTTATCCATCCATTGATATTAAAGAGAGACAAGATAACCAACTTATATTAGATGATTAGTTTCTAAATATCCAAGGCTGTGAACTTCAGTCAGTCCTGTGACAGATGGAATATTCACATACAATATTACAAAAGTTGCTCACAAAGCAAATGTGTGCACCATTATGTAAATCAGTGCACCAAATTGTTTCTGAGCAAGAAACAGAGCTAAGCTTCACTTGGGCTGCCTCAATAACACCAAGTTTTCAGTGGCTCTGGCAACTTTTGAGGGAGAAGTTCAAGTTGTACCCTTATCCCAAGCTCAGGAGTCTCCAGTGGACATTTATCCCTTGCTGAGCATAGTGTTCCACCCATGTAGAGTTCCCTGTAAAGATGAACAGGAAAAAAAAAAGTGTTGATTCCTGAACAATGCTGAAAATCTTGGCACTTACGTGTCAAGCCTGACCGTGCTGAGGCATCTTGAGAGGCTGATCACCTTGGGATGGTGCTGAGGGTGGCCCAGAGCAGGGCCTCAGGTGTGTTCTGAACTGCCCCCCAAATTGTCTTTCTTTGCACTAGTGCAAGTGGAGACTGGCCAGCTCAAAGGGAGCCCCTAAAGCCAGATGCTGTCAGTGCATCAGTACAGCTGAACCCCAGTTCCAACAGTGATTGGATTCATCATTTGGTGTTTCTGTTCTGAAATTGCCTGTAATTTACAATCTAGGGGTACCAACTTTGAGACTTTGTGGGTCTTGTTTCTAGATACTTTCTGAAGATGCAGGTCTAGAACCATTTATGTCAAGTGAGAATTTCTCCTGCAGTCTTTAAAGAAGTATAAGGACAATTTATAAATGTTTATTAAAAGTAGGTGCCTTTTTTCCTTTTTATGCCCAAGAAAATTCCTATTGTTCAATCTCTTTGAGTAAGTATTTTAAAAATAGCCTGGTTGTAATATATTCTATGTGTACTTGGGATCAAATGCAATTTCTTCTTGGAGATTTATATGTAATTATTTTATCCAGGCTGCTTCCCCCTTTAGCAATCTTAACGGTGCCCAAGGTTACTTTAGACCAACATTGATAAAATTCATTCTCTGATTAAAAAAAGAGTCTGATATCAAAACTCTATGTACACTGTAGACTTCTATTGTTATAGAGTCCTTATTGTCTTGGGTTCATAGGCTGCAGTCTTTGGAATATTGAATTACTCTACATCTTTCTGTATTCCCTTTCCCTCTCTGCATTTTAAAGAGTGTTCATAAACCATCATTTTATTGATGTCATTTGAATACCAAAAAATTTGCAAATTCTTCTAAAAGCAGTGGATACCAGGAATGCAGCTGTTGCTCAAAGACTTCCTTTAAGGTTCCCCAGTTGTTAGCAAAGAAAAAAAAAAATAAACCCCTTAGTGTTTTGGGATTGTGTCTTGTTGAAACACTTAAAAATATCCTACTATCTGTTCTTGCCATTATATTTATTAAGGAAACCATATAACGTCTGGAGCAGGTAGAGCACACTGTGAGGTTAATTCCTTTCAGTGGTAAACTAGTAACTTGCTGAAGATTACACAAGAAGTTTATGGCAAACCCAATAACAGATAACTGATATTTTAGACATGGTATCATCTGCTGCTGATATAATGAGCCCAAAGTGTCCTATGAGAGAAGAAGGATGTTGTTCTACAGTGAGAAGAAAGAAAAAGCAAGGACTGTTTCTGTTATTTTCTGTCACTAAATCAGGATTCTATTCAAGCTGCATTGTTATTAAATTTAAATGAAACTAATTATTAAAAACTGCAAGATTTTTTTTTTTCTTGGAATTTAATGAAGCATCACTTAACCAGCCCCACCCACAAAAGAACAACCACTGTTTTCCCACACTGGGAAGGAAGCAGTCAAATGATATTACAGATTTAAAGTACAGGACTGAAATTGCAGGTCTGGAATTTTAGCAGACTTCAGCACCACTAATACATTTACTGGGATTTAATGTGTGAGCACATTAAAGACAGAATGTGCAAAACAATAATTCAGTCACAGAGAAAAAGACCAAACAAAAATTATCAAGAAGTTGTTGAATTTCTTAAATGGCCAGTCTGTGCTGAGCTCCATCATTGAATGGATGAAGTAGGTCATTAAAAATTCCCTTCCTACGACAATGCTCCTACCCAGGGAACTGAAAACTTGCGTCAAAGTGTTTTGTTGCCACTGGACAGATCCGTGGAGGGGGAATTTAATGCTGAGTGCATTGAGAAAGGGACTGAATGCTCCCACAGTAGTGCAGTGCTGCCAGCTGGGCCAGTCACAGCATCTCTGGATGTGCAGCACGGCCTTCCCAAGCCCTTGGGACCAAAGCTCTTTCTATGCAACGAGGAGGATGGCAGGAAGAAGGGGGTGCTGGAAAACCACGGAAAGTGATTTCTAGCAGGCAGAAGGGCTGAGGAAAGCAAGCAGCTATTGTTACAGAAAGGAGCAGCGACAGTCAGCAGGAGACTGAGAAGCACTAATCACTGCTAAATCACTGGAAGATGTCCCCACTAAGCAGAATTGCCACCCCTGCTAACCAGCAGCCATTGACATTAAATATTGTGGAGCTGAGCTCGGCTCTCTCAGAGGCATGCTGATTAAAAATGCCCTGATGAAATGGTGTGTACAGTAAGAAGTGGTACTCAGTATTTTGTCTTCATAATGCTTTAAATTGCTCTGTATCCCCACAAGGTATTTTGCCATTCTCCATTAAAAATGGGCAACTGAGTTTCAGAAGCACAGAGCTCCTGCAGGACTCCACCGGCTTCATTTTGGATTTGAGGATGCTCAGATAATTTTTAAAAGGGCCTGAGTTTACACTGTTTGATAGGCAATAGTGAATTCTTTTTCTTTATCATACCTGTTGTCAAACCCTGACAGTGTCTCTAAGTTAGTCTTAATACTTCTTGCTTAACACAGACTAGAAGCTATATAAAAGACCAGAAACTGTTCCTCCCACATCAGTGCAAAATATTATGGTTCATTGTTTTGCCCATGCTGATTTATGATTTCACAGCAGTAGCTCCATTAAGCTCTAGAATGGATTTTCACATCATAAAAGCACACTGTTTTAAAATTCTTTGTATTTTAGGACAATTTAATGAAGTAGTTAAAAATTATTCCAGACTGAAAAAGTTTTCTGCAATCAAGAAAAAAAAATAATCTGGTACAATATAGAAAAGCAATTAAAAAAAAAAAAAAAGGAAAGAAATCAAAACAGCTCATTCCTGATCATAGAATGATGCTTCTGAAAAAGAGGAGCTCAGTGGGAGAGTTTTCCTTTTTCTTTCCTACTCTCCCAAATGTTTGTGATGTGCCCTGCAGTAATGCCACTTTCTTTGTACATTAGGGAACTTTTAGGAGAAATTGAAAAATAAATAAATAATGATCTTTTTATGCATTTTGAAGAAGGTCACATTTTGATTTTACCTGGAAAATATTTTGAAATAGTGTGGGCCAGGGACAGTCCTTTATCCCAGATATTTCAGGGCTTTTATCTAACACTGCAGTATCCAAAAATCTTTCATGTGAAGTGAATATCTGCAGCAATAGCCATAACTTATTTGAGAGAAATGGAAAGTTTCCCTTTTAAGCAACAAGAAGTCTGCCTGGGCTAAGATGCTGGGAAATGGTCTTGTTTGTTTGGTCCTTTTATTTTTGTTAATATCTTCGACTTGGAGAAGCTTGTGGAATCCACATGGTGAAGGGGGCACCCTGATCCTGGCACAAAACTCCTTTGAATGGTCCAAGGAAAACCCCTCAGACCCAAAGCAGTATTGATAGTCTTAAGCAGGAGCTTTCTCTCTTCAAAGCCACATGTGCTTTGTTTCTCTTGAATCTGTGGAGAACTCCCCGAGGCTTCAAAAGAGAGAGGGTAGGGGAAAACATCCCTCATCCTCCCCACCACTTGCCTCCCTCACAATGTTATAGAGAAGAAGAAGCCTCGGGAAGAGCAGTGCTGGAAATCAATATTTGATCAGATCTGCTTGTGTTTATTGACATAAAAGAATATTTCATAGAATCATTGAGGTTGGAAGGGACCTTGGGAGATCATCTAATGGATGCTTAATGTCAATAAGTGTTTCCTAATCCGATTGGTCCTTCTCCATATCCAGGAAAGGTAACTCTGGCTCTGGGCAGTGACAGGGCTGCTGAGGAGCCTGTGACAGCTGCTCCCAGTGGTGCTGGCAGAGAAGCACTGGTTGGCAAGCTCAGCACCCACACTGGCACTGGAATAACTGGATTTAGCGCTCAGTTTCCTGGGTCTTACACAATATTTGTGTGGGGGGCACAGCAAAATACTTCTGCCCCAATGCCGGGGTTTTTCCTAATGATGCCTAAAGAGGCCAACCTATAAACAGAGACTGGACAGACAGGGAATAAAGGTGGATATTTATTTGAAAGGCCTTCAGAGGTACACCCTGGGCAGGCCAAAGGCTACACCCAAGATGGACCCCGANNCAGCAGCTCACAGGCTACAGGACACTGCAGAGTTACACACTGGGAATACAGAATTTGAAAAATATAAAAGCTAAAATGTAAGGCATCACTAATGGTTGGCAATGCAGAGAACAATTGTCCATGTAGTGAAACGAGGTGAAATATGACATTGTAGCCATGATGAGTGAAATCTTGCTAAAATGGGCACTAATCTTCAAGGTGGTTATTATCACATTACTTTACTAAGGCCTCTCTCCAGCTCTGGAATTCTTGTGCAGCTGTTGTCAGATTTCACAGTTTACAAACACCCAGTTCAGTACCTGGATGTTTGAAAAACATATTTTACTCTTGCATAAAACCCTCTCTTCATTATTTATTTATTATTCCTAACTGGAGATCCTGTTCCAAGAAAGAGATGCGTATGCCCACCCCCCACCATGATTTTGCTATTTTGAGAGCTTGTTGATATGCAGTTTGCAGGTGGCTCAGAAGGTGACTCATGTAGAGTGTTTCTTCTATCTCTAGAAAAGGCCAGTGGCTTCTAACCAGGTTTTGGCTGCATCCCTCACACAGCTGCTCAACCTCATTGCTGCTGCAGTATGACCTGAATTCCACTGTAACCCTTTATTTTTTTTTGGTCTTGCAAACCCAGTCATTACTACTATGCTTCTGTATTTTGGGACAATAGTTGAGACCATTTGTAAGTAATGAAGACAGATAATTAGATGTTTTTTTTCTTTTTAGGGATTCATAGTGTTTCTTGTGACTGCGTATACATTTGCTTACAAGTAATAATTATAATAGATAGTAATAGTGCTCCTGTAGTAGTTGGTCATGTTCTAGGTATATTTCCATAAGTACATTACACTTTATTATCTGAATATATCTTCTCTGCAGTCAAAGCCAACTTGGGTAGAAATATCCAGTCTGGCTTCAAACTTTCTTGAGTACATTGGGGGAGTAGCTGGAGCAGAATGAATCTCAGAATGGGCTGGAAAACTTGCTAATGTCAGGATAGCATTTCTTCCAACAGTTTACAAATTATACTGTTCTGGTGCTGTTGAGAATGGGGAATAATTCATCTCTCAGAGCTATCACTGCATATTCGTTATCAAGTATTGCTATAGATAGGTGATTTCCATAACCCTATTCATACCCCACGGAGTTGAAAACGAGTTTATCAAGGCATCTGTAATGAATATGTGAATGCTGTGGGGAGGGGCGAGACAGGACAGTGCTGAAAACAAAGGAAAAAAAGACAAATACTCTAAGCTTTGGATGGTAAAATGCTAAATGATAACAGAATATTACATGTTTTGTTACCAGAGGTTTTCTATGAGTTGCTTAATATTGGGGAAGGGAATAGATAAGCACATGTGAGGGAGCAAGGATGACGAGCAATAAAGCAGAAAATAATAATAATAAAAAAAAGGTTTGAAGTAGCAGAAAGTTGCTTGAAAACTGATTGTATAAAATATGTATAGACACCTTAAGAGATCAAAATGGCTGTTGAAAGTGAAGCTGCAAACAGGAACCTTTCAGGGAGGTTTTTCTGCATGCCCAGATTTCCGTGGCTGTTCTCTCATTGCTGTGCCATTGCTGGGGAAAAGGCTGCTGGGTGTCCGGGCACTCAGACAGGGCTGCTGTGCCTGCACAGTAAATCCAAAATGTCTGACGTGCACTGCTCTGACTGCAGGGAAATAACTGTACATTACAGGCTGCTTTGGAGGATGGGATTGCTTTTTTTCCAATTCATTGAACAAATGTGTTAAAAGAACTAAAATGGGATGCTTTTGTGTTTTACCAAAACTGCAGGGAAATCACATTTTTTCCCCCTTTCTTGTCATCAACATATTTTCTTTATTCATGTAACAGTAGGTGTCATTTTTCTTTAATTATGCCCAGCTATCATATGTTGCTTTTATTTGTTGAGGATGTTAGTTTCAGGGAAAATAATTTAGACAGTTCCATTTTTCAAGCAACAATACACTAAATCCTGTGCTTACAAATTGCAATTAGATAAGAATTCTCCTTTCCACAATCAAATGTGGCAGTTTCTTACTGGAAAGTAATGATGAATCAAACTTATAGCGTAAAATGGGAAGATCAAAGCATTCAACGAAAATGTAATGAAGAAAATACACTTTTATGGCTTGGCATTTTAAATGTCCTCTGTTATATATCACCGTGGCAGCACACAATGGTATAAGTCTTTCTTTAGGAATGAATACAGATTAATGCAGCCCCATTTCTCTGCCAGAATTTCCTTCCTCTGATGATGATATTTCTCTTTCCCCCACCTCCCCCCACACACATACCCCTGTCTTCCCACCCTCAGACCTAAAAGTATTTTAAACATGTTTAGCCTGTCAACAAGCCTTTGCTAAAGGTTTCTGTAGCCTTTGGTAATGACTTCTAATTTACGTGACTAATTATCCCGGGATAAATAGAGATGAGGTGCTTTAGGATAAGGCTAATCTGCATGTCTGCTGGAAGCTTGAATGGTGCATTTTATAAAGATACAAAACTCAGCAACTCAATGAAATTAAGGTTGTGACAAAAGGCAGGCAAATTCCAAATGAAGGCAAACACTCCTCTTCCTGAGCTGCTGCAGTTGGGTGCAAGGAAGGCACTGATGGCACGTAATGAAAAGAAGCATCATTCCAGATTCTGGAGGTTATTCAGGCCCATACTGAAGCCTGGGCAGATTTTGCCTAATCTGTTTGTACAGATATATTTTCATATAGAATTGCATCATGATTTGCGTGTCTTCACCATCCATCTTTTTTTTTTTTTTTTTGCATTTGTGTTGCCTTTATTCCTTAAATCCTAGTGGTTCTCCATCTCTGGTTCTCCATCTCTGCCCACCTCACTCTGGTTCATACCACAGGATAGCCAGGCAGTGATGTCTGTAATTGTGTATATTCATCCAGCAAAGGACAATCTGAGCACAAAAACTTAGTGCAACACCTCAACACTGCACGATGTTCTCCCAGATGGGACAAACTTATGCTGGTAAAAGAGAGAAAGAGAAAAACAAAGGAAGTACAGCAGCCTTTTTGCTGAGCAGTTCAGTTTTCAGAAGAGCTCTTGAGTTTAGAACTTGACCTCCACAACGCTGTGTACAGTAATGCATAAGTGCTTTAGGTAGTTTAGTCTCATTTTCAGAAGTGATTCGAGGTGTCAGACTTGTTAGGATGCTTTTCAAAGCCAGTTGCAGGCAGGTCTAGCGCTGCTCTAAGGCAGAGGGACTGGACTCAGCACAGCTCTGCACGTTTCAGGTCTCAGCAACTCCTGCTCTGCCTCACATTTTACAGCCGTGGCTGGTTCTCACCTGCCAGGTTAGAGATGGGCAGTGCTTGATTGTCTCAGATCATGTGGCCATGCCTTCCATCCTTCCTGGCCACCTTGTGAGCTCCTTGAGCCTTCTTAGTCCAGGATGTTAGAAAAGGCCATAATTCTGGATGTGTAAAATAAGACTTGTGCTAAAAAATAAGACTTGTGCTTAGGAATGTACCAAAATGCTGCCTTGCTTGCTGAAATTGCTTTTGGAAACATGATGTCTGACTCTTTCAGGAGCCTACAATGCAGCGCTTAAGACATCCAGAGCTAAGTTGCCCAGAGCAGGGAGAATGACAGATTACTCAATTCCCTTTTCAATTACTTAACCACAGGATCATCATTCTACTTCACTCAAATTGTGGTATATTGATTTCTGTTGTGACTCAAAAGATTTTAATTTTTAATAAAAAGTTAGCATGATATTCTCTTTATGTGTATAAATCCAGAATAGTCTGCCTTTTTCAGACAGGGTATTTAAATTGAAAGACCCCATAATATCTCATATTTATAAGGAGCTCTCCCTGAGTTCACATAACCAGCACCCCCTTGCTCGATTTCCCCACAAGACAGCAGTAACACAAAAGCCTTTGAGGCCTAGATGAGACAATTACAACATAATGAACTTTTAAATTTCAATAACCTTTACCAAAAGTTTCTAAGAAGCTCCCATTGTGAAAAATTGGAGTTTCAGAATAACAGGTGACGTAAATTACAGAGAAGCAAAAGGAAAGAAGTTATCCAAAGCCATCCCTATCTTTTATTAAGTGTATATATATTTATGTGCCTGTAAGGCCAAATTAATATGAATGGGTCTGGGGTTTGGTACAATGCTAAAGAACTTGCCTCAAATTGCCTGTAGGTTGTGCATACTGACCCCAAACTCCATTTTACTGAGAAATGTGGTAACAACTCAGGTGAGCAGATTTGCCTCCCTTGGACATCCCAGGTAACTGCAAATTCAGGTGTAGCACCTTGCCAGTGCAGCCCCCTCAGGGCAGGGCCCCTTCCCAAGCCATCAGCAGCTCTTAGAAACCCTGTGTCTAGGTGAAAACCTTTTATATCAGCAATCCCAACAGTGATAAAAATTTTCTAGATGTTTTTTTCCATTTGACAGCTCCCATGGAAAAGCTGCACAGTGAAACTTGGCCTGAGGAAATTTCTTGGGACCTTCTGTACTTTCTGGCACACTTCCCAGGAAGGGACTAATCAGAAAAAGCCATTTTTCACACTTGTTCTTTGGCCTGTCCTCTGTGACCTATTTTCTTGACTAATCCTGTGATTTTTATCCCGGCCAATGCCAAATTGCTTCTGTTTCTGCCTGCTCCTGGCCAGTCCTATAACTCTTAGCTCCCAGCAAGATTTTGCTCCCAGCAAAAGGCAGAATTTTCAGTGGTTCCTCTTGCTTGAAGTACTCTCCAGAATCAAGGGACAGGATAAGTAACTCCAAAACTCAAGAGCAGCAGCATTCTTTGTCTTGGTAAATACTTTTGGGCAGCTGAGATCTTCCCTAGAAGATAAAATACAATCAGGCCAGGCCGTGTGTGATGTGAGGTTTGTACTCCCGAAAGCAAAGAACCTCTTGTGAAAAGCTTTTCAGGATCATCTGCGAAGCTTTTATTTTGTTGCCAAAAGAGGGAGCCCTCACAGAATTCTCTCTGCTTTAGCAATAGTTTTACTTTTGGGATCTGCTCTTTGAAAAAGCTTTGAATTTTGTTTTTCTTAAAAAAATTGAGGCCTCTTAGGTTTAGAATCAGTTTAGGGCATAGATAATGTGAGCTGTGAGTTTTGCCCCCTTTGATTTCACAATAACCTCAGGGTGTAAAGAGAGAAAATAAGATTTTCATTTTCAGAATTTTTCAGCTGGCTATCATTAAGTACACAATGCAGTTTCATTAAATACCATATTTTAGCATTCCAGTGTTAGAAATACTTATCCTGCTAAACTGGACAATGCTTGCTAGGCACAGAACTTATTTGAAATGCTTCATGATTTTGTGTGTTGTAACTTGGGTTCCACGTTGCCTTCTGTTTATGTGGGCTGGAATTGTCAAAACTGGTACCTGATTCACCTCTTGGCCACCCCAGAATGATATTTTTATTCTGAAATACTGAATTAATTCTGAAATTCTGAATGTTTGAGATGGATGAGTAGGATCTCTCCAGTTTGCCTGAAGATATAAAGGGTAAATTAGTGCTGGGTTTATTTGTAATCACTTGTAGAATGCAATCCAACAAATTTTGGAGGGATTTTAAGAATTAAGCAACTTGCTACTGATTTTTACCCGTGGATTAGGTCCAAAGCAGTGAGAAAATGCAGGCACTTTTATTAGTGTTTATCTGCAGAGGGAAAGCCTTTGTCTTGAGTTCTGCAAGAGACTGCAACAACAAATAATAAGTTTACCAGAGAGACTCGGTGAGTGTTGATTCATTGTTCACCCTTACCTCTTTCTGAGCTTGAACTGGTTAAAGGAAATGCTGGCATGAGAAATTGCAAGTGTTTCAGCTGATCTCTGCCATCTTTCCTGAACCTGTGCTCTTCCCCAGACTAGTTCCCATTTGAAGAATTTATTTTCGATGTAATGGTTCCTCTGACTCTGTGGCTCCAATGCCCATTTGGTGTTTTCTCTGTTTGGCACAGCAGCTCTCTCTTCCTTTGGGATGCAGGCTGAGTGGATACAAGAGTCCAGCCTTTCTTATCTCCCCCAAATCAAAGCCAAACTTGCCAAGCAAAGCCAATAACTGGGCAGTAAGATTTTAAAGACGACTTTTATTTGATGATTTGAGATTTTTTGCCTTGCTATTTTTTTTTTTTGACACAAAATCAGAGGCTCCAATCTGACCTGTTTTAGTGAGATTTTGATGCTTAGAATCATTTTTAAAAATACATCACTGCTTAAAAAGTATTTGGGTGAATAATTCACTCTTAGGTCAGTTGTTCTTGAAAAATGTCACATCCTTTCTCTTGGCAAGACCTGGAGCATGCTATAGCTGGATTGTTAAATCAGAGCAAAATCCCATTTTGAATGCATATTTCTGATGTGTTGTTAATCAATATTGTGTTGGGGTTGCTGTGAGATTATTTTACCCCAATACTGGTGAGATTCAGAATAAGTGCAAGGAATAAATTGACTCAGATAGGAAGGATCACATTTAGATGATCACTTCTTTTTCTCTTTTCCATTATGTTCTTGTGGTTGTTTTGAACACAATTAGCATTCCTAGTGCTGTACAGAAACACAGGGGAGACTTAGGGCAGGAGATAAGCTGATTGCAATCAAATTACATGATAAAACAAAAAAAATAAACCCAGAAATAATTTTAGGCATCTTATTTTAAAAAAAGAACATTCAGAGTTAAGACTGAGATGGCCAAAATGGGTGTTTCTGACATTTTATGGATGTTCTGCATAGGTAGTGTGCCTCCAAATATTGGATGCTCTGATATACCATATGTGCTGCAATTCCTAAGCAATACAGCAGATGTTTTAGGTGATCAATTCAGAACTCACTGGCTTTGTTTAGCTCTCCTCATTCCCAATTTTATATGATGTGAATGTGCCTGTCATCATAAGCAGAGGAACAGTTCCATATTTAAAAATCCGTGCATAAATCAAAGTTGACACAGTAGCAATACTAAACCACTCCCTAGCCTAGAAAATCTCATGTTCCTCAGAGTCCAAAACACCTAGTTAGGGAAAGCCATGGCCAGCAAAAATTAGCTTTGTGTGGCTTGAATCAAAACTTAAGTATTCTTTTGAGTTTAGGTTTATTGTACGAGGCAGATGAAAGCTGACAGTTCTGATTTCTTTGCTGATCAGAGGGCTGGGGGAGCTGGTTTGTTTGCTTATTTGGTTTTCAGAAAAATTTCGTCCTATTTCTGTGTAATCTGTTCCAAAGCCATCTTCCTAATGGCACCTTTTCATCTTCAGTTCTCTTAACACTTTCTTCTCTGCTGCCCCTTGCTTTGCCAGCTCCTTGTATGCAAAGTGCCTTTTCTGCCCTAAGATCAGCTTCTCTTTCTTTTTCTTTTTCCTTTTTTTTTTCCAAGGAGCTTTTTAACAGTAATCCCCAATGATTTTACTTAGTTTTCTGCTCATGTGGGCTGGAAATCTATTCAGGCTTCATGAAAAAGCTCATTTGAAAGTACTGATTCTATTGTATTGTCTGAACCGTTCAGTTTATTTATTTGGGGATATAAAAGATGTGAACTCTCATATATTTTTTTCCAGCTGGAAATTAGCACAGATCTATTTCTGGTGGCTGACACAGTAGAGAGACTTTCTTCTGGAGTGGTCTGTGGGGAATAAACTTTCCTCTGGGGAGGCTGGGACTGGAGAGGGCAAAGCTGAGCTGGGTTCCTGCATCTCCTCCATAACCCAAACCTGCAGGACCGTGGCAAGGGGAGCCACATTTCAGAAGAAAAAATGTTCTCTGTCTTCAGTGCCCAAAAGAAAAATTTCAGCTCACTGAAAACAAGAATGAATCTGACACCTAATTTTGCCACTATAAATTGGAACATTTGCATTTGTGTTGGTCTTTCAAAAAAAAAAAAATTTTTA
Organism: Pachycephala philippinensis; assembly: GCA_013397055.1. Classification (NCBI taxonomy): domain Eukaryota; kingdom Metazoa; phylum Chordata; class Aves; order Passeriformes; genus Pachycephala; species Pachycephala philippinensis. The sequence continues at coordinate 460,090 of VWZT01001193.1, forward strand.
AAATCCTGAAATATAGCTGTCTGACACAATCGAGTTCAGGCTAAGAACGAGGATAAATTTTCCCAGCACTTTCACCTGTGGAAACTTTGTTCACCTTTCCTGCAACTGTGAAATTGGTTTGAAATGATGGACTGATGCTTCCTCCTGAGTTATTCTTGACGTACCACAGCTTTTTTGCTAACTGAAAAATAGGTACTCTTTGGGGAAGCAAATTGCTTTTCCTAACACAGTGTGTAAATGTTGTTGTAAACATCTAGATAATTAATTTTTAAGGTTAATGCTCAGTGGATGTTTGGAAGCCACTTGGATTTCTTCTAAAAAATGAAGAACGCAAATAAGGGCAATGGTAGCAATTAAAATACAGAACTCTCTATTTCTAAAAAAAAAATGGAAACTTAGAGTGACTCACAAATCACAGGTAAACATCCACATTTCAAATTACCCGGAGAAACATTTTTTCTGTGCAGCCCAAAGGACAATTGCTTTGCAGCATCTCATGGCAGAGTTACCACATCCTTGGTTAAATGTTTGTTACACACGAGCAAATCTCAGCTTCTGTCTTGGGGGGATCTGGTTCTGAGGGGCACAATCTGCCTCCAGTGACTGTCTCACCAGGGGGAACTGGGGAAGCTCAGCCCTTGGCTGGGCTGAACCCCATCTCCACATTTGTGATGTAAAAAATGAGCAGTTTCATGTCAAAATTGGTTTATAGGGCTTTTGGTTTCCTTCTCTCTTCCACTGGGACCTCATGCTCAAAGTAGTCCCCAGTTTGCCACTCACCAGATTTTTCACCAGTCTGAGCTCTGGGTTTTTTAACCACCCCTGGATTTACATCAGGTAGCAGGTCCCCAATAATTGCTTATAGAACAACTGTAAAAGAGAGATAATTTGAACCAGTTAGCAACAAGGCTAATGAAAAGAGGGCTTCAGACCTCTTATCTCTGTTCAGTGGACAGGACAAATGTTGTCGCCTATTTTATTAGTCAGAATAACCTGACATGGACTGAGGACAGGAGCAAATATCTGGATGGCCTCATTTCCTTACTCAGATCTCCATTCCAGGCTGCTCTCAGGCAAACTAATTCAGCTCATTGATTTCGATGAACCAAACTTTTATTTTCTCCTTTAATGTAACATAACGTATTATTTACAACATATATAACTCTCTTCAGCTGCTGTGAATAAAAATTCCCCTGGAATGGTTTTCACAGTTTAAAGCACCTGGGTGAAGGATTTGGGCTAAAATGCCAAATTTTAAAGCTAAGATAAAACTGTCCCAATTGAGATGTATAGAGTGAAATGCTGCCTTGGCTCCAGTAGCCTCCATTTGACTTTTTTATTAACAATTCTAGAGACACCACCCACAGATTAAACATGAATTACCCTAGATAGTGTACAAAGGCAGAGTGACCCTGGGAGAGGCTGTAAGGAGTCCCAGAGCTGCCCTGTTAGCCCCGAGGAATTCTGATAGCAGTTGCAGCCTGAATGTTCCTTGTTCCACAAGTTCTGTGGCTCAAGATGCTCAATTGCAGGAATTAGTAATGATTTTAGCACTTTTCATAGGAAAGTACAATGACATTACTTCAGAAACAAATGAGAAAGCGATGGGTCTGTTTGGAAAGTCAGATTGTTCCTTTTGCCTTCAGAAGAGCCCACGCTCGTTTGGGCCATTTGACTTCTCCAGATAGAGCTGTCACGGGCTGTAATTAAATAGGCAGGTTTTGGGAGAATGAAGATTAGGATGCTCTGAATCATTTGTTAAAGTGAATATGACAAGGCAGTTGTCTGGTTAGGAAAAAAAATTTTTTTTGAGCAATAAGAAAACAAACTGACTGCCATGGATTGTGAAAGGAAACAGACTCAAACAGAAATTAGATGAAAAGCTTGAAATTAGATGAGACCAAAATAGTTGGACATATAAATTTATATATTTGTCCATACATAATACATTCTAATTTCACTTTTTGCTGCAATTTTTATCATGTCGCCTTGACTTATGTACAGTAATTAAGAGACATTACACAATATGTGGGGGCTGGGGAGGGATTTTCAATAACCCTCCTAATTTAGATGTGAAAACACAGAGTTATTCCCCCTTTCCTCCTGCCTGTCCCTATTGCAGAAAAGTCTTTGGCTGTAGTGGTGCCACGACAGCCTGAGCAGGGCTTGGGGGGCTGGTGTCAGTCACTCTTCCAGTGAAAAATTCTCATGTTTCAGAAATTTTCCCAACATCTTCAGAATCCTAGGTGAGGTTTTGTTGCCTCTTCTCATAGAATTCCCTTTGTTTCCAAACCAGTAATGTCTTTGAACCAAATCAGTCTTCTCCCCACCAGTGTCCTGGCTATTCTGGCACGATGACAGTTTATTAAACTTAGTATTAGTTGACATGGAGAGAATAGAAAACTGCTACCAAACTGCTGCTAGCTGTTAGCTAAACTGCTTAGGTCAGACATGAATTTTGGAGCTTTAGTCCCAATTTGAATAAATATTTATTTAGCTATAGACAGCAAAAGAAGGTTTGGGAGAAATGATCTGCTGGCTCAGAGCTCAGTCTCAAGGTCCAGATGGGCCAGAGCAGGGACATGAACTCCCAAATTGTGTCTCCCTTATGACGTAATCACAGGCTCCTACAACTGCATGTTTAGTTTAAAAATTGCCCATGTTGGGGGTTGATCTGTCTGTTACCTAAACCAGCCCATAAACAGTGGCTGGTCAGTCAATATCCCATTACTGGTGTAGGTAGATATGCTTTGTTTCTAATTAAACATTCATTGAACACTGTTGCTTCTCTCCCCCAGCCCCCCAACAAATGGGGAACTTTCAAAGTTCATAATTGCTTTCACAAGTGCTGCTCCTTTCCTTTGTGAGACTTAATGTGAGACAGGAATCCCAACTAAAGAATGGCAAGGCAGTGCCTAAAGGGATCTGTGTCATGGATAGATTTTGGTTGTTAATGGCACTGTGTGGGGTCTGCACAGTTTTTCCTGCCCTTGTTTACTCTATTTTTCAAAATAAATACATTTTGAAGAGGAGAGTTTATTAGCTCCTGCTGCTTACTATGTACTTTAAAACATAATCCGTTGTTTGTGGCATTACAATAATCTCTATAGGCGTTAAGTAATTGATGTCACAAGCACAGGATTATAACCACAGCCCTGCAATTTACATAGTAATACAAGAAACTGTGAAAAACCTGTGTTTCACCAAAACAAACCCCTTAGAATGCTGACTTAAATTGTGGAATGAGTCGATCCTGAACCCTTGCTGTGTAAGTACATTTAAAACATGCACAAAGCACCTCTTTTTTTAGTGCAGCTAAAAAAAGGCTTGATCCCAATCTGGATGTGGGGTCAGACCATGGAGAAATGGGCCTCTTCTTTCCCTTCATTTCTTGCAGGCCCAGAACTTTTGGGAAAGAGCAGAACAAAGGTATTGGCTATATCATCCCTTCTTTTCCCTCAGTCAAGAGGTTTTCTGTTGTCATAACTTTTATTGGCAAAGTTAAGGACCAGTTCATTCCAAAGCAGTTCAGTCCTCCTCCCTTTCTTCCCAGAGGTGAGATAGCCTTAACAACTTTTTGTTAATATTTATAGTGAGCAGAGAGGCACCTTTTTTTTGGATTCCTAGTGGTTCACTATGAATCTGGGTCCTGCTTTATGAATGCTGCATATGTAAATAAGGCATCCTATAGATGAAGCACCAGTGGATGTCAGTGAAGAATATGTGGATGAGACCATGAATTTGGGGGGCCCATAAAGCTGAGAGTGCCCATTGTCAGTGGCCTCACTGTGCAGTCACTGAAGGACCTCAGCCTCCCCTGGCTTGGGCAATGATCTACAGCTTTTGGTAGGAACCTCCTCACCAAGGGCCTGCAACCTTCTCCTTCTGCCATAGGTACTTCAGAGTGTTGGTATGTGTGCTAAAAAAAATGGCTTTTCCACTTTTCCTTAACCTCTGTTGTATTAATGTTCATTCTAAACAGCTTTGGAACACAACAGGGCTGTAAGAACATTAGGTGTGAATCTTCTGTTCCTGAGACAAATAGTTCAAGGGGGGAGAAGGAGAGGTCTCAGCTACTTGTTTGGCTTTGGGAAAATAGGAAGGTACCATGCATCATTGGTTTTGGGAAAGAACTAGGCAAGTGTCAGATATTAAGTAGGAGAATATGTGCACTGGAAGAATGAGTAAAGTAGCTTAAAGGTTTGGCACTGTCTTTCATTATTCTGACTTGGTTTTGATTCTAAACCAGAATCGAGTTACCACATATTGCAGCGTTCAAATATCTGCAGAGGTCACTGTCAAAATGGTTTAAAATGCTCATTATAGTTCTTAGCATGAGCGATAACATATCCCAAACCACTTTATAAATGTTCTTCCACACCTATATTATCAATAATTGATTCCACAGAGTAGGCTACAGCAGATGCAATTTGCTAAAATCCCAGTCAAGTGTCAACAAGCTGACTGGTTCATTTTAGCATGATACCAGGAAACTTTAGCAGCTAATCATAAAGGAAGTACAAAATGTGAGATCTTGTTTCATTATGTGAACAAAAGCCTGTGATTTCAGGATGGAAAGAAAAGATTATTGCTCAGCATAATGTGGAGAAAAAAAAAAGGCAGCTTTAAATCATCAAATTATCCATTTTTACAGGATTTGAATTAGTAGCTTTTTGGGATCATTACTTAAATCAAGAGTTTCTCTTTGGAGGTAACTCTTGCACTCTGAAGGGAGGGAGGTACAAGTAGTGAAACTAGCCTTTGAGGAACTAGGCAGATGTGAAATTTTCATTTTTTTCCCAACACCTTCCTTCATCTAAGCCTTCCTTAGAAAACTTATCCAGATGTTGATCAGCCCTGAATGTTTCTTAAACTGTCCAACAACAGGTGGCAACAAGGAAGGATGGGATACAGCCTTTAACCTCCCCCTCCTGCACATTCTCCCTCCAGTGCAAACCCTGGCGGTGCCTGGGGGCAGCCACACTGTGCCACCCAACTGTGCCAAGCTGCTCACTTGGGATCTCTTTGATCCTTTTGTGAACCCTGGTTCTTTCATGCCATAACGTGAAAGGACAGATTTCTAAAGCATTGACATTGCAGAGTGTGGCAATACTAAAGGCCACAGAAATGTGAGATGCACCCTTCAGTACATCCTCAGCTTTATTTTGTGATAAGATACACTGGTTTCAATTACTCTTGTGTCAACACAGTTTACAGAAAAGAAACACTAGCATTAAAGTCAAAAAGAAAAGGCACCATTAGTGACAACTTGTGGCAAAATTTCCAGGAAAAAAATAACATCATGCAGTTTAGAAAACCCTCTGCTGGTTCCTGGGGTGTGGATGGCCAGGAAGCTGAAGAAGATTCTGGCATCATGTGTGTAATAGATCCCTGGATGGCTGCTGCCAGCTCCATCCCCACTTACCTGCCCTGCTGTGTGTGGGGGGCTTGGAGATGATGTGCTGGGACAGAAGGCAGGGATAAGGATATTTTTTGGATCCTGGCTGGAGGAGGAGTAGGAAGATGACTTTATAATTGCTTTTTTATCACTCTTTGTGACTATATTGACTTTATACTTGACACAGCTTTGGCTGGCAAGTAAGGCCCAGATACATTCAGAATTAGATATGACGAGGCTCATTCTTACATGAGAAGAAAATCATCGGTTGCTACAGAAACAGCTCCATATCAGTCTCGTGGGGCATCTTTGCATCTGGCTTTTTTTCCTTCTCTTTTGCTAATCTGTAGATAAGAGTTAAAGCAAGTGCAGCACATCCCACATCTATATAAAAGGTTGGAAGAACTCTGCAGAGAGCAAAGTGTGAAAGAACATCTCATAGATAAGCTAAACTTAAATGAATGAGTTAATTTACACTCCCCCAGCAATTTTTTTTCTTAGTTTTGAAACTCTTGCTAAGTTAATTGAGGTGAAAATTAAATGACACCAGTCAGCAAATATTTTAAAGACCTCCAAAACAAAGGGAGAGAAAGGAGGTACTTAGAAAAGGAGTTACTAAGAAACAGGAAAAAATCTGAGGGGTGAGTTAGAATCTGTGTCGAGAAAATTGCGTCTTGCAATGGAATAATAATCCAGACTCACTTTCAGGCAAGTTGTTTAACTTGATAAATTAAGGAATTAGTTAAAAGTAAGTGTATATTATGGGTGAACAGGGACCATTCTGCACACTGCAGACCAGCTCACCAGCGACGTTCTTCAACTGGTTTTCTAAAATGTAATGAATTCTTGATGCTTAGTAGATTAATATTTATTGAGTGAATCAATGCTTAATTTATTAAAAAATTGCCTTCCTTGTATTTTAATATGATTTATTACTCATCAGTTCTTATTGCATTAATTAAAGATTGTGTTAATTTTGTGGAAGCGAGCACGATCTGCTGCAGGTTTGCTCCGAGCCCTGGTGCAGTGTAGGGGCTGTGCCTCTGGGCAGTGCCAGCGATGGAAACTGCTCCAGGTGGGAAGCAGAATGAATCACCAGGGGCCTCTTCCTGCCCTTGGGATCTCCAACAGCCAGCAGAGTGGAAAAGAGGATGCTGCCCCTTAAGGGCAGGACAGGATTACAGCAACACAGACACTGTGATGATGCAGGGAATATTTCTGTTTGCCTCCTGTAAATGATGGCTGATGCTGTGGGGATCATTTCAGTGTTTCTCATGGAATGCCCTTTTGTCAACGCAGGTGAAATCCAGCCTTAGAGACACGGGAAGCTGTCACTGCTTTCCTGACCAGGGACAACAGTCATTGCATTTCAGTGCTCAGATTGTGAGAAATTCTTGGGACAGTAGGTTGCCTGAAGATTGGGATGGTCCCAAGCATCTCAGCAGGGGCAGGTGTTTGAGAAGTGGAAAATTCCTAAAGGCAGAACAAAAAAAGCCAGACATCTTGTGAGCTGAGTCTTTCAAGAAATCTGTCAAAACAGGGAGAGGGTGATCGTGCTGGAGGGGGGCCACAGCTGCAATTTGCATCTTTCAGCACTGAAGAAAGAAGCAAATATATAAAGCCCCACAGCCACGATTCTTCTGATGAAATTATTTTATTAATGGGTGTGACATTTGTAATGTCTCTCTCTTTAAATTCAAATACTGCTGTTTTTATAGCTACTCATAAGTGAGTCTGTCTGGGTTTTTTTTTTTTTTTTTTTTTTANAAATCCATCTAGTTACTAGGCTGCTTGCATCCAGCTGAGCCCTGGAAACGGCAGAGAGCTAGCCCTGAGATCTGAGAGCAGGCTGGAATTTCCGGAAAGTGATTGCGTCCATAATTAGGGCATTTTTGCATGTTTAAATGCACAATTCTGGAATGCACATTGCTGTTTGCTTCTCTCGAGGGCTGGGGTGAGTGTACACAAACTTCCCTCGACGAGCTAAATCAGAGAAACCTCTTCAAGGTCCAGTGAAGGTCAGAGCTGAGAATTTTTTCCTCCCTCTGTCACCAGGCAGGCAGGAACCACCGAGCTCCAGCCTGGAGCACTTGGGTGGAGCCAGTGCCAAGAACTTGGTGGCATTTCAAATCCCTTGCAGCAGTTAGGTGTTAGATGCAAAAGATCAGTGCTGCTCCACTTGAAGTCCGAGAAATAACTTCAGCTTAAAGTTCAACATACACACAAAGATTTCCCAGATCTGGAGTTAATTTGTTTTTTTCAAGGTCAGCTTGAAGGCAGTATTCAAACTGGGAAAAAAGTTGCAAACTGAACATTTGACTTGTAATAATTTCATTTTATTTCCCATTTGTTTAACCTGTCCTATATGCTTTTGTTTTCCTGACGTATCAAGCAAAGCTATTTTGGTTTTTATTTAATGTTTATTTTTACCCCATTTAATAGACAACTGGGGGCCAGTTGGGCTGCACGCCTTTCTCTCTGTTCCCTATCTTTACATTTTCCAACTTTCTTTGATGCAGGATATTTATATTCCACCTTTTTTCCTAGTAGAGAGGCTTTCACGGAGTATAGGCTTCGGATATATATTTTCTGCTCTAGCTGTTCATTAGATATACAGCATTTGGAGTTCCAGTTGTGCTGAGAAATGTAAGCAAAGCTTTTGGCCCAGTGGGGGCTAAGCTCTGGCATTTCGCAGCTTTGTACATATGAATCAGGATTAAGGTGCAGGATCTATATAAAAATTTAGCTCATTAGGGGATGTTTCGTCTCACGGCTCCCACAGGGAAGGTGGGTCCTGTGCTCACACAGGATTTCTTACTCTGCTTTGCTGCTCCCTGGGAAAGGAGGGGTTGAGCAGGAGACACAAGGCAGCAGCAGGATATTCTGCTCCCTTTCACACCTGGAAAAAGGTTTGGCACACACTGGCCCCAGTATTTTAAACTAAAGCAAATGTGCTCGAGCACACTGCTAAGGTCACGCTCGGAATGACTGGGCAGAGTTAAGAGAACAAGGAGTAACTCTGGAAAAAGACAGATAGGAATTTTATCTCAAATATAATTCGTGTTATGCTAGAGGTAAGGAACTGAAAGCCAAGAAGGGTTTAGAAAATGTGTTTTTTCCAGCCTGACACCCCACTTGGCTTCCCAGTAGGCCAAATTCACTGTGGTGCCCAACATAGCTCAGGTGTATTCAGTGGATGAACAACTGTGTCCCTGCACTTCAGCCAGTGAGGCTTTACCACAGGGAAATGATGGGCTTGGAAAGGAGTTTCATCAGTCATGATTTCCAAGGAAGAGCGCTCAGGGTAGGGAATACCAAGTCAATGTTTCCTCCTCAAGGACTTTCAGCTGTCACACAGGGAATACAGTGAGTGCAGTGATGAGAATTAGATTAGAAGAAGATCAATAGGGCTGACAATAAATGAAAGTAACACAGACATTATTGAGCAAATTAGGAGAGAGAAATTAAACTGGACAGTATAATCTTCGATACCTGCTAGACACACTGATGTTGGACAAAGTTAGGGAGAAGACAGTAAGTTAGAAAGTGCTGTGATGAAGGGGCAGTAACAGTCTGTCTGTGAGATGGGGAAAGCCCTGCTTGTGATGGAAAGCTCTCAGCCCACAGAAAAGTGGAAAAAGATGATAATGGTCCAGGAGTACATGGATTTAAGTGGCAAGCTCTGGAGAGACACTGGTGGGGTGATCACCTAAAACTGGAAACATGGAGTAGGCAACAGCCCTGGCTACTTGTTATGGGAGAAGGGAACCTCAGATGCACCCCACCATCACAAAGGCTTTGGTGGGATAGCTTGTTCCAAGCCAAAAATTTTCCTAACTTTCTCGTATGGCTTTGTTTGCCCTGTGAAGGTTTGGAGCCCTTCCAGAAACCAGTCCTCTGTGTAAACTTGATTATTTGCCATATTAACTCCCTATATTTTGCTATCTGTACACATATCCACTGATGATCAAGTCTGGCAAGCTTTTGGGGTGAGAGATATCCAATGGCAACGAGATCCATGGGCTCACTGCACTCAGCATGAAAAGAAGCTTTCCTTTTATCAGTCTTGAGTTTGTCTAGATCCTCTTACATGTCTTTGAAAGGTTCACCCCAAGGCAATATAATTGTGTTTGATCACATACAGGCATTGAGTCAGTGATTGATATGAATAAAGAACTTAGAGTTGCTTGTCCTGGTTCCGTGTCTTCTTCCCTGTGGAATCAGAAATCACTTTTATAAATATATCGGTCCATCTGTGCTTCCAGCTATCCATTTCAAGTATATGTTCCAAAAACGAAATAGTAACACTTTATAAGCGCAAATAAAAGCACATTAAAAAGACTGAGGAAGGGGTTTTTTCTTCCTCGTAAAGTACATGTGGATCCCTTCCAAAAGAGTTACTGTGAGCCATGTAACTTGTAATTAATTCTGCTATAAATGTCGGAACACTTACTTTGCAGGTCTAAGCTGACCCACTAAAATTAGTCCCCTTTTAACAATTGCTTTTATAATTTGTTTTTCAGCAGAAACGGCGGCTTGACCTCCTGACAATAACCAGCCCCGGTAAGTGAGCTCTGCCGCGCCGCTCTCTTCTCTTTTCTTAAAGAGATGGTTGTCTAAATGTGTTTTTTCCCCCGTCTCTGACATGCAAAATGAAAAACACTGTTCCCCAGAAAATCTTTCACCTAATAACAAGTGACAGCTATATTGTGCTTGGCAAAGCCCCGGGCAGTTATCCGTTCACAGAGCTGCCTCTTCAGACCTTTACTCTATGAATTGGAGTGCTGATATTTCTTTAAGCCTCCTGGGGTTACAGTTAGTGGTATATCTGCAGGGCAGATGCCCTCAAATTCACAGAGTGTGTTCAAGTATCACAGAAATGCAAGCTTGACTTTCCTTGGTGGCAAATGGGAGCAGTTTGGGGAGTCAGGAGATGGTGACACTATGCGTATAGTGAGAGACACGAGGTCCAGGCTCAGGGCTGAGAACCCCAGAGTGGGTCAGAAAATATTTAGGTAGAATCAAAATGCCTTAAACTATCTGCTTCATGATGGCTTTTGTCATTTTCCTGTTGAGGAGATAAACCAACGTTTGTTCTGACTGGGAAAGTGTGGGGCTCTTTGGCAAGAGTGAGTTTTGAAGGTCTCAGGACCATGGTTGAAATGCAGGTTTGCTCAGTTGTGTTTCTCTGTGATCTCAGCCCTTAAGGCTGGCCGGCTTTTAATTTATTTCTATTTGCCTGGCTCACTTTCTTTCCATTAGCTGCTACAGAAGTTTGCTGCCCACCAGCTTCAGATGAAGCCCTGCTCAAATAGTGCCACATTTTGGTTAACTTTGTTCATTTTTCGGATGTGTATGTGAATTAAGCTTTCAGGTGGGCTTTAACTGGGACTAATGAGTTCTGGCCTTAACTGGTAATAATGTGTTAGCAGAGTGAACAGGTGTTATGGGAAGTGAACAAAATGTGACACACATTTGCTTGGATAACAATTTTGCATCAATAATTGTTCTGACACTCTAAATGTAGATATAATCTGTGACATGGTTTCTCCTTCACTAACCTTGTTAAAATAATAAGAATTAAAATAAGGAGGAGGAACACTTTGTTGGGACAGATGTTTGAGGCTATTGGCAATTGCATCACATTTTTGCATGTTCACTTTTCATGCAGTTTGCAATTATGTTAATGTATGCTCAGGGCACTTGCTGATAAAAGCAACAATACAGTGTGATACAGCCATTGTCACTATTCTAACTGTAACTTCAAGGACAAACATGGCACATTTTTCATTTTCCATATCTTCAGCATTCCCTGTTTCTAGAGGAAAAAAAAAAAAAAAAAGATCTCTGAAGGTCTTAATCATAGCACACACTCAGATCTTGGATAAGGGCACCAAAGTCCACGGACACTTTTTCAATAAGAGAAAAGGAGGGTTGGGGACCAGAATGACTTAAAATGAGACTTTCCCGTGAAACAAACTTATGATACTTTCCTCACATTTTCAGATACAGTATTCACTGTGAAAGGGTTGATTGGGTTGAGTTTGTGCATAGATGTGATCACAGTAAGTAGCTGTAGCTTCAGATCTCTGTTTAATAAAGCAATCTACTAAATGAACACAGCAATTAGTTGGAAGCATCTTCAATAACTCTGTATGTAGGCATACTGCACTAAAAGGGAGAAAAGCTTTCTATAATGCAAATAATGTATTTCTATAATATATTTTTTTCTGAAATGCAAGTTTTACCCTTTGATATTTAACCAGAAATCTACCATAACTGGATCCATAGGAAAAAAAAAATAATACTTGTTCATGATTACATAATAAACCTATAGGTTTGCTTTCAGTAGAGGCATTTTCAAAAGAAGCTTGGTGCTGGATCAGGCCAAACTTACCAAAGAGCCTAAAGCTGAGGTTTTTCAAAGGGGTTGAAAAAGTTACGCACTCAATTCCTAGTAGGATTGGAAAATGTCAGCCTGTGGATTAAAGGGTCTAGTTTCAGCCCTACAAATACAAAAATAAAATAAAATAAATCATAGCCTTGGGGCTTTTATCTGTCTTTGGAGACGGTTACTTTAAAATATTTAATTCTTTGAGTCCTAGCTCTAAGATCTGACATTGACAGTCTGCTTTTACAAAGTCGTGATATCGGTTATGATGGCTGAGATCAGCCATAATCACTGTCAACCCTTAATTTACTGATTCAAATGAGGGGCTGAGCTGTTTAGTTGCACCTGCCAATCCTCTGGGACTTGTTTCTGTTCTCCACCTTGCCTCAGGCAGGCAGCCTTTGCTTCTGGCAGAGGTCACACAGCTTTAGTTACAGTTGTGAAAGTCCTCTGTGTCCCACAAGGGGTGTCGGCCACCAAAACCCTACTGCTTAATTGTAAGAATAGACAAAGGGCTTCAAAAGAAAAGGTGACCTCTGTGATTTGCACCTCTGTCAGGATGAATATCCTCTCTCTTTCTTGTGTGTGTGTGAAGCTCTTGAACCAGTTTTTCTACCTTTAGTCAAAAATTGATGGTGATCCCTTGCAGGTAGTACAACAGCTGTTCTCCATGTGCCCCTAAAACGATTTTCAAAAACTGATCAGCCAGTTAATGAGATTAACTGCAAGGTAGAATAATGCCATTAATGTAAATTAAGTGTTGCTGAGACTCCGGTGCCAAAACATTTAAAGAGAGTTTATGAGATCACAGAAACCTTAATGTTATCTCATGGCAGTCCCACTGCTCCCCATGGCCATGGCTGTTGCGTGATTCCCCAGGAATCACTGAAGGGTCAGGATTTGTGCCTGTTTCTTGCTCCTTGAACCTCCTCCCTGCTTGTGCTATGCTGAAGCCACACCGAGGGTGACCCAGAGCTGCTTCTTGCCATGCTCCACATGACTTCCAACCCCCAAGCAATGTGTGCACGGCTTCCTGAAACCTGTCTGAACAGGTTCTGGGCTTCAAAGCACATCTGCATGTTAAACTGAGCAGGTATAGACCATTAATCTATACCCTGGACTGAGAGAAGTCTGGGCAAAAATGAAAAAAAATAAAAGAAACAGAAATACAGATGGTTGGAGCTGCAGTTCCAACTATGCGGTTTGTATGCAACATGCAGGGCTCACCTCTTCCAGCACCCTAATAAAGCAGCTACGGAAAGCTCCACGCTGCTCCCCAAACTGGAGGAAGTCTCTGCTTTGCTGTGGATCTCCAGAAACAGCCAGACACAAATGATGCATAAGCTGGGAGCGAGCCAGACTCCCTTGTGCTCAAATATATCCCTTTGAAGTAACTGACACCCCTGTAAAATGTGGAGGGGAGTTCACCGCTCTGCCTCGCTGCTGAGTAGCTGGAGGAATGTTAAGTTAAATTTATCAATGCTCTCACCACACTCCTTTCTTCTTGCCCCTTGACATGTGAGGTACAATTAGAGTGCAGCTGTACAGTTCAGGGTGCCTGAGTCAGAGCTGATGTGCGCAGTGGGGTGGGGGAAGGATGTTAAAAATTCATTAGGAGCTGGCAGGGACATGCTGGCAGGGAGTGGGACATAATGAGCTTTAAGTTTTGGTAATTTAAATTTTCTTTAAACCCAGCTTTACCTCTGAATTGGATCCAAAACATTTCCTTAATGCTATTCTGGTTGTCTTTGAGGTTTAGGACCAAAGCTTGAGGTAGTTTAATTTGGCCTTGTTGCACAAAGGAGATGAGGATCTGCCCTTCATTTCTGTGTGATCATGTTCTAGTAGCACTTTGAACATGCACATGCAATCGCATCACATTTTGTGGTAACCACTCAATAGCTGCAAATAAGATACCCCTGTTTCCATAGCTTTTCCATGGAGACACAGCTTTTTGCATCTCTTGTGTTTATGATAATAATACAGCTTTCCAATTTCTCCTCTCAGTAAGGTAAGTTCCTCTCCCACTGAAGTATTTTTTAATTATTGATACCATAAATGGAAGTGTGTTGGAAACTATTGGCTTTGAAAATAGCTAACATGTGATATTATCCAAGAACTATCAGGAAAATTCTTTTGAAATTCTCTTTGATTCAGCCATCCTCAGGGCTTTATCCTTCTCTACCAGTCTCTCTACTGCCAATTTAAAATAACATTCTCTTGAAATCAGTGCAATGTCAGGAGAAATTCATCAGCACCGTAGGTGCATGTTTCCCAGATGTATATAAATCTACTACATTTGGCAGCAGTAAATTGATTGCATTTAAAAAACCTGGGATAGTTGAATATTCCGTAGTGTCCAGCTTGGCTACAGCATGGAATATAAAGTAATTTTTTTAAGTTTCTTTCAGCTCTGTTTTAGGTGAAAAAAAGTAAGTGCTGACTCCATAATTCCTGCCTTTTGATTTACTCAGATTTTCCTAATGTGTAAACCACATCAGAGGTTTACATGCAGGGACAGAGTAAAATAATCCTAATCTCCATTGAGATTTGACCAGAAATGTTAATGACTTGTGCGTGCTTCCTCCTAATATTCAAGCTCCTACACTTTTAAACAGCGAAAAAAGCTTGATTTTAGAAGTATTTATCAGTCTGATCTATGTGGTGAAATATCCTCCCCCCTTTAATATCATCAGTGCTGCATGCTCTAAAAATGTCTCCATTTCATTAATTTGTGAAATACTGCTACCCTGAATTCTTTTAAGGTGGCTTTAGCTTCTGCCATACATATTTTACTGCTTTAAATTATAGATATAGGACTGTTGCCTAGTTAATTTCCTCTGGTTAGGAAAATATATTTCTGCTCTCCTGGCATTGCATAAAGTGATATGTGGGATTTGCTATATTTTTTAGCTGATTAAGTTTTGCATTTCTACATATTACTGCTTATGAGACCTCAAGTAAAAGTACGTAAAGGAAGGAGAAGTTTTATAGTATATTTCAAAGTTTCATTTAACTATAAATTCCACCACTAAACCCTGCTACAAGACTTTTCCATTACCTTCCTGGATAGTCTGGCTATCAACTTCTTTCTAATTGAAGCATGAAAATAATATGAACTCAAAGTCATGAAGCTATGAGACAGGTATTAGTAAAAATGATACCGACTAATAAAATGTGACAGAAAGTTGTTTGCTGCTAAAACTTGGGGACATTTTTTTTGCAAGTCCTTATTAATTAATAGCACATTGATTTTGGTCTAAGTATGTGTCAAAGGATGGCACTGAAGATTTTAAATAGCCTAACATAACCACTGCTCATATTTGTTAGTGAGGCTTCACATGCTGTTTTACTTGCAAAGGTGGTGGAGAAAAGAAATTACTTAAAATTCCAGTAAAAATTGAGTCTTTTAATGCTCAGTGGATTATTTCCCATATCACAGAGACACTGGGTATTAATCCACCCATTTGCCCACAATAATATGAGATAACTGGGGGAGTCAGAACCTTGTTGCTCAGCAAGGCAATAGACCCCAAATGGTTCGTATGAACACACAGTACAAGAATTACCCTACCATAAAAATAAAATATAAATGCTAAAATCTCAGCTCAAAGTGAAATCCCCATGCTGTCTGTCTTAGCTGAACCATAAAGCTACAGGAAGAAGTTTGTTCCAGACTTGAAGAAACTTTAGCAAGATGATTGCACTAACAGAGAGCAGAGAGAAGACGTGGACTCTTTTCTTCTTTTTTTGTGCCATTAGGTTGGCTTCAGCTGTCCTGAGGCTAATTAGGAAATTTTACTATATCCAATTTCTCATCTTTACAGTATCTGAAGAGCTGTAAGAATTTCCATTTGCTGTGATAAGGAGAAATAATATTGTTGCTTGTAATTACTCATTCGTGAAGATCAGTACCTTCCTAATTCTCAGTTATACCTCTCCATTTGCCAGAATGATAATTGCAGAGATGCCTCCTGCTCACTGAACGGTGCTGCTGTTCCCACTGTCTTTTCCCTTCCCTCACACCATGTCCCAAGAGAATAAGTCCTCCCTGATCCTTCCACCTGTCCCCTGACCTATCCCCACCTGCGTCCCCAAACATCACCCACATCCATCTCAAATATTCAAGTTTTGAGTTCTACTGAAATGACACTTTTTTTGATTCAATAATGAAACCAGAACTTTATCCCCATTTGGTTGTACAATGTTTACTTTGAGTAAGGCTGTTTCATCCCCACCTTTGCATTTAAAAAAGTGACCTTTTTTTGGATACATGTAGAAGAAGTGATATTTGCGAAGTCAAAATAAGACTGCAGAGAAGATACTCTAAAGGCTAATCCATTACTTTTGAAGAAAAATATCAAGCTTTTCCACAATCCCTTATTATTATTCTGGGTCACCATGGTGTTTCCATGCACCTTGGCATGTCCCTTTAATTGGATCCTTACATGGGAAGGTCCGGCACAGTTGCATTGAAAGCTGACATTTCTAACTAACTGACCTTTTCAGGCCCAGTGACACTCCTATAATGATTATCCTCTAGCATTGTTTGGACACAATACCACATACTTCACAGCACATAAAGAATATGTTCTTTGAGAACTATTCAAAATGCCCAATCTCAAGTTAGCAAA
Source organism: Pachycephala philippinensis (assembly GCA_013397055.1). Taxonomy (NCBI): domain Eukaryota; kingdom Metazoa; phylum Chordata; class Aves; order Passeriformes; genus Pachycephala; species Pachycephala philippinensis. Next base: position 476,513 of record VWZT01001193.1, read on the forward strand.
ATGAGAAAATTGGGTGCAAACATTCATCAGAGTGTTATTGTGCAGGTATCGATTTGAATGCCCTTTCATTTCTCTGGGGAAAAGTGTTGTATTATAGAGCTCTAAATTAACTTCTGTTCTGTTTTTTTTCCCCAGTAAGTATAAAAAGGTCAAATTCATTCATAAGGCTGAATAGATTTGCAGGATATAAGCAATAAGATAGCAATCAACCTTCAAATAACCTTTAAAGAGACAGTATCTTTTCTTATGAGCAGTAATTGATCTGCTCATTAAGTCACCAGGTACTCTTTAGGGCTCACCTGGGCAGGAATGTGTAAGACCTGTGACGAAAGGATGTCACCTACAGCAAAACAGGAACAAATCCTCATGTGAAAATCTAAACATTTTGCAGGCTTTGAGGAGTGTAAAGTTGGTGAGAGGATTGATATTGTCAATGTGCGTTCCTTGACTTTACTCTTATAAGAGTGAGTGGAAAAGACATAGAACAGACCTGAAAGTGTGAATTTGGTATTTGTGAGGACGAAAATAATAGCATGTTCATACCTGCCTGAAACCTGGATACATCTTCGGCTTCCCTTTTGGATTTAGTGGCTTATGTGGGAGGGTGACCACTGCCTCTGGTCAGTCCATGGAAAGGGGGTGCACTTTCCTGTGCTAGACATGGGATACAGCCAGGCATTGCTCTGTTAAATTCAGTCAGATTATCAAATAATGCTTTCTGCGCATCATGAAGGCTTTGGGGACGTGTGTGTGGGTTAATCATCTCTGCCTACACAGACATAAAACCTGTGTGCAGGTGGTTGCAGCACTGACTCCCTGGGTGCTGCCTCCTGTCACCTCCAGTCCTGGGCTGTGACTCTGCAGCTCCTCCTGTGTGAGCAGGAGCTGCTGGAAATTTCTTCAAGGGAACAGTATTCAGCCAGAGACTCGCTCAAAGTGCTGGGATTGCCAATTTTAGATAGTAATCAGAAGATTAGTGTTCTGACCATGTCCATATTTTGTTTCTACATGTAAATCCACATTATGTTTTTAGTATTATTTTTATGAATTGCACACAGGCTGAGGACTATCTGTGCATAATTGATTACAGTGAGTTGTCTTGGTTCTTATCTTTGATCAGAATTTTCAGAAGCAGCAAGTATCCCAGGTGATGAGGCTTTTTATGCTGTAAATGTTTGCACATAATGCTTTCTGTTTTACTTCACAATGTGCAGAATGAGCATCTCGCTCATTTAGAGGGACGGAAAATGAGCAAGTCTGTGCACAGGTGTATTGTGCTCCTCTCTTTGTGTAAGCTCAGGGAAAACTTAAAATAGTAACTTTTTTTTCTCATAAACTCCTTATTTCTTCAGTATCAGATGTTTTTAGAAAGGATGGAAAGCATTCTTCCTTTATAATGAAATTTTAATTTTCAAGGTCACCTGTCACTCTTCACTTAGGCACATTTCTTCTTGCTGAGTGACCTGAACAAGAATAAGCAGAAATCAGTGTATTAAATATCTAGAAGGCAGCAGAGGATTATATTGACACTACAAAATAGAACACAATGCAGAAATGCATGAGCCAGCAGAGCGCTGAACAGCAGAGATGCTCTGCAGACTCACCAATGTGGGGCCAGATGCCTCCAAGCCCTGTTACTTGGGTGCTGTGCCACAGACAGATAAGCCCCAAGTCCTTTTTTTCACTCATTCCAGTGCAGCTGAATTGCACCTGGGCCTGAATCTTAGCTTGTGACTCCTTTTTAACCTAGCCAGGCACACACAGCAACTGTGCTTCAGTCCTATTTTAGCAGCATCCATGTACCCAGTCCACAGGGGTGTCATCCTGCTGGATGCAGTGACACTGAGCTGCCCCTGAATAGTTGGTAACTCAAACAGACAAAGCTCAGGGCAGTGGATGGGAAACATGGAAAGAGAATGTCAAAAATAAAATATTATTTTCATAGAACCGTGTCATCCCCTTTCCTCCAATCTCTGATGTAACAGAAAATGGCAAAAACAGAGGTGATTATACAGCAACGATGAGTAGGACTGAGGAAGAGGGGAGCTGGAGCTGCACAAAGGACTTTTCCTAAGCTCATTTGTTTCTAAGGATTGCCAGTGGGCTCATTTCTTTTGTATGCAGAACATTTCTGCTAAAGCAGTCAGCCAAGGTCACAGGGAAACCCACAAGAAAGGATAACCCAGAGCCCTTATTATTATTATTTTGAGCTTGTAACAAAGGAATTTTTAGTAGAGGTTTGAATGGGAAAGGTTTGCAGGTTCTGTGCATTCAGGATGAATTCAGGTTGAATGGGGAAGGTGTGCTGGTTCTGTGAATTCAGACTGTAAGTGCAGTATAAGCCATGATGGAAAAGTGACTTTTTCATCACACAGCTCAGTGCAGTATTAGAGGGAGTCATTTGAGCTGCTGCTAAATGAGATAACGTGAGGGCTGTTAGGCAGTGGTATCACTGCAGTGTCCTTAAGGAGCGGGTTAAAGGAAGGTGAAATGCTGTTTGAACACCACGGTCTGCTCCTGACGTTGCAGGAGGTGTGGTGTCTGCACAAGGCCCTGCTCTGGACTGCAAAGATGCTGTGAGTGCCAGGACACAGAGCGCTGCCAGAGGAGCCAGGCAGAGGAGGGGAAGGGGCACAAGGAACAGAGGAAAAGGGGGGAGACAACATAAACCAGAGGGTTGCATTTCTGCGCCATATGAATCACAATGAAAATAAGTGTTTTCAAAATACCTAGGAGATAGCAGGAGATTGTGTTATTCTTGATGCTTTATTATATTACCTGCCCTGTTGCACAGCTGCATCCCTTGTCCTTATCCTCTGGGGACGGAAGGNAAGGAAGGAAGGAAGGATTATCCATGGAGACCCTGATTTTCCTGCCCGTCCTCCAGGGAGCCTCACGGCGATCAAATGCAAAATTCTGTTGTGCTGCTGCCCATCCCCTGTGCTGAACCCACCTTCCTTCCAGGGACTCTGAGGGTGTAGAGCTTGAGGCTGGATGCAGAAAGAACCTTCACTTCGACCTGCTGCACGTTTGCTTTGGGATCTGATTCAGAGCACTTAAATTGCAGCTGACTTGGACCAAACCCCTAATTCTTGTCGAAAGTTGGACAAACCTGACAGCAAGAGCGACTTCACGCTGGTCCTGGACTGAACCCCCTCATTCCAGCAGATGGGCTCGAGTTTTGTTATCCGAGCACTAAAATATCCTTCTGTATACTGGAAAACTTTCCTAAATGGTCTCGTTTGGGCTCTGGGCTGGACCACCAGCAGCAGCACAGCCAAGCAAGGCGTTCCCACCTCCTGGGGACACCTCTGCCACGGCGCTGGTTTCCACACCAGTTATGTGGCTACTTGTGGCATCCCAAAAAGCGCCTCTGGAGCAGGAGCCGTGGTGATTGCACCCAGCACGGGCACAGCTGCCATGTGGCAGTGCTGCTGCTGATAAATACACCCCGTGCAGGTGTCAGGCTGCTCTGGGAGCGAGCTCTCCCCACAGCCCGGGCAGCTCAGGAATGAACTGCAGGGGTATTGCTCTCCCAAGGCTTTGTGTTATAGCTCTGTTTTCTTCACCTTTAACCCCGCAATGGATTATGACCATACTTTCTGCTATAACTAAATGCTCTTCTGTCCTTTGACAAAACAGATTTGTGTCTTTTCATAGCTTTCTGTAGAGGGCTAATAATACATGGGAAAGCTTTACTGCCCACAGGAGGCTTTGCCTGGCCGTAATAATAAGGAATGCTGTTGAAAAGTCATGATCAATGTTAATTCAGTTATTTTTCATTTTCTCTTTTTTTATAATGAAATCTTCTACTTTATGCATTTTATCCCGTGCTACCCTATGAATTGCTTGTTGGAGAGAGGGGTCATTGGTTATAAAAATGAGTTCTTGCTGTTTGTCCTCATACGAAAATAACAGCAATATTTTGAAATGATGAATTTAAGGCAGGAAAAAAAAAAGTGGAATCTTGGATGTACAAAAGATGTAAATATTGTTTTCCTGGTTTTATGGTTCCCAGATGCCTCCTCTAATTGCATAGCTAACCCTGAGTTTATTAAGTTATTTTCCAGAGTCAAACTCATTTGTAAACATGTCAGAATAAAAACTAAATTTAAAAAACAAAACCTTTGGATTAGAATTCTGGAGTGATAAACAAACTAATTTAGAATGTATTTGCATGTAATTTACATGTGCCAAAATAGGATTGCATGTGGTTTGTAAATACAGGTCTTGAATCTATTTAACATTACAGAATAGCACAGAAGAAATTAATTGTAGCTCAAAAAAAAAAGGTTAAAATAATAAAAAGATGGCTTAAAATGGCCCATGTTTGAATGTGATTCAATGTGCAGAAACTGGTGAGGAGAGATAAGCACGCAGGGAAAGCCATAAATTCTAGCAGCAACATCTGTAGTAGTTAGAATACTATGTTTTATAGCAATTCCTTACCTCCCCCCATGGACATTACTGTGGCACGCAGCATATTTATTATTCACTTTCTGCAGGAGATGTTTGCCTAGCACAGCCTTAAAAATAAAGTGTTTCCTTCCTTTTAATATTCACTCCAAGATGATGTGAGCTTCCATTTGAAGCCTCTCGGCCAGTTTGACCTGTGGGCTTTGGTTCAAGATAACAATTCATAATTATATGGGTTATTACAGAGGATCCTGCAGCAGCTAAATCCTTTGCTGGGTGCAGTCTCCATCTGGAACCTGAATCCTTCATGTTTTTCTCCACCTGAAACACATGATAGAATCGTAGAATGGCTTGCACTGGGAGGAGCAGTAAAAACCATCATGTGCAGGGAGGCCACTCCTTCCCTGGATCAGGTTCCTCAGGCCCCATATATGTCAAAAGCCAGGGTGGAGCACATGGTACCATCCCATCTCTGCCTGCTGTTCCCAAAATGTGCAGGCTAGAGGGAAATATCATCTCTGGAGACGTGAGGCAGAGGGAGAGACAGCAGCCATGAGGCTTTACAGGTCTTGCTTTGGCTCCTCTGCTCCTGCTGTCAGTGCTGAAATGTGTTTGTCTTCTGGGCCTTGGGATTAAAGCAGCCGTGTTTGGAGGGAAGAGGAAATGCTCTCTGGCTAGAAAGGGATTGAGTAAATGAAAATGTAAGCACTGAGTTTAATAGTACTGAATTGCATTGCTGGAGTTATGGGGGAAAGAATGCTTTATTTACTATAAAAAAATATATCTATAATGCATGTTTTTAGGCTTGTCTTCAAACGCCATGGAATATCCCTTCCTACATTCAGAGCAGAGCAGGCTGGAGCTTAAAAGTGGCAGCAAAGTGGCCCTGCAATCTTTGCTGTAAGAGGGTCTGTAAAGCTGGTCAGTGTTCAATCTCACTTTTCTCCAGACTTTGCTGAGAATAAGTAGAAATGTAAGGATTTCTCCTCTGAATCCTGGGATTTTTTTTCTCCACTGGCTTAATTTCATGTATTTTATTTAATTTTTAGACAAAGGGAAGGAAAAAAAAAAGAGTAAGGAAAAGCAGACTTTACGGGATAGGTGACAGAGCTTTGTGGAGTATTTGTTATTCAGCATTTTGTTTGAGCACCATGGAAGAATATTATCAAGTAGACCAGATGTCAGGAACCTTTCCGTGCATTTTTCAGGTCATAATACTTCTATTTCAATGTGCAGATAAATGTTTCTAAATATTTTCTTGTACTTCTTATCATTTCATCTCTAGAAGAAATTAATTGTAGCTTAGAAAGAAAAGGGGTTTATTTCCCACTTGGCTACGAGCCATTTTGTATATCTGCTTTAAATGTTAATTATTAATTAGGATATAATCTATTTAAATCTATTTAGCTGTCCATTTCTTCCAAAGAAGGCAGCTGGATGAAACAAGAAACATGCATCATTATCGAGATGATAAATTAGCCTCTTATCCCAGGAGAAGACAGCTCCTCAACACCAAGGCTGAGATGTACCAGGGAGTGGAGGAGCCTCCCAGCCTTGTCCACTTGGTGCTGGAGACAGAGTGAGGATACCAAGATGGCTTTTATAATTAAATTATGGGTAGTAAAGGAACATCCTTCCTGTAACATTCGTTCTAAAGGAGTTGTTGTTGCTGGGGAATGGACTTGGTGGGAGGTTGAGTGCTTTTAAGTTGTATTGGAAAGTGAGAAGCTGGAAAAACAATAGCAGGTGATTAAAAAAAAACAAACCTGAGCATTTCCAACAAGTAATAAAAAGCTTTTGCATGTATCCCAAGTGAGGCAGATCCCTTACACGAGCATCAGTGAAGCTGCAGCACTTTTATGTCTTGCAAAATCCGAATGAATTTGCTGTTTTGGGAGAGGGAAGTTGGGACACGTATTTTTATAGAAATGAATGGTTTCTTGACAGAAAATACGTCATGGCTACCTTTATCAACTGAGTCCTGACGACGAAATGTGAGGCTGGCAATTAGCACCAATGACCAGCTGTGAAAACAGGAGTCTCTCTCATTTCTTTTAATTGTAATTTTGTTCAAATATTTACGTATTTTATCTCTTATTTATTGCAAACTTTATATCAACAGCAAAGGAGACACTTTGGATTAAATTTTGTATATTTGTGTATTTAGGTCTTTCTTTATTTGCCAAGTTAAATGCAAAACACAGCCCTTGTTTATATGAACAGTATCTATATGGACTTATCTATACGAACAGTTGAAAAGCTGGGCACTAGGTTGCAGAGCTCATCAGTGTAGCTTCAAACCTCACCCAGCAAACAGCTGAATGACTTTGGAAATCTGCAGCGTGTTCCTGAAACTTTAAACGATGCCATTGTGTCACCTGAGGCAGCTCTGTGGGTCACAGATCAGTGGCTGGGAAAGCCAGAACATTTTCTCCCGTGTTTTATCTGTATCCATTGTTCATAGACGATCAGTTCCAGAAAGAAACACCTTGTCCATGCTGGTGTTACCTTCAAAAAATTGCCCCACTGGAGCACAGACTCACAGCCCAGCTCAGAAGCATGAGCAGATGCTGTAGAGTTACAAATATGTTTGTGGAGCTGACAATAATATGGCTTTGAGGTTTTTTAAAATTTTATTTTATTGTAACTGAAACTGTCGTGTGCTCTTGTGACATAAAGAAGACAGACCCAATTGAACTTTTGTTCTGTCCAGGACTCGGGCAGGCAGCTCAGGCAGATGGTCCATTCAGGATCCAGAGCCAAAATACTGGCATATTCCTGATTTCCTTAAAATGTGGCTGGCAAGAGTAGCGTTCAGCTGTGATGGGCTTACCTTGGACAAAGAAATCCAGACAGGCACTCACTGCTCACGGGATTGCACTTCATTATAGAGAAGCTAAAAGCTCCTTAAGATAAAATGGATACTGTGCCCCAAACTTGTGTGCAGTTGTCTTGACCTGAGGAGTTTTTACCCCTCAGCAGTGACATCCCAGAGCCTCTGCAAACACTGGCTCAGAGCACAAAAGCAGTCGAAAATGCAGAGTGTTTGATATCAGCAAAACTGAAGAATAAATTAGATGTAACAATGCACTGCTCACGAAATAGGTGGCAGAGCCAGCAGAGGCACTCTGAAAGACAATGAGGATGATCAGTAAAACGACTTCATCTGAAAAGAAATCAAGTAGAACTGTGATTATTTATTTCCTGTAGGATCTGCCACTAGTGAGAATGGAGCTTGAACTGAGTTTCTAAAGTTTATGGGTTTTTTCTTAGTTAAGGATGCTGTATCCACTGTTGCATAACTGTATTTTGAACCACATGATGGTGGATAAATGCAGCAATAAATGCAAGTTACTGCTGGCCCAAGGATCATAACAAGTTTATATTCATTAAGGGAGAAGAGAAGGCTGTGCTATGGTGTGCTTGAGAAGGACTAAGTTCCCACAGCTGTAGAAATTTCTTAGCAATCATTTGAACAGAAAATATTTTTCTATTCTTTTTCTGTGTGGCTTTTTTGGTGGGGTTTTTTGGGGGCTTTTTTTGGTAAGAAAATGTATTAATTTTATATCTCCAAAGCCACATCCCTTGGCATGAAAGAAAACAAATTTAGCTAAAAATCCATTCTAGTTCAGTGATACAATGAAGAAAGCATTTAAAGTTATTAGCAAATGTTTAGCCTTAATGGGAATAGGGGACATAAATAGCTTTCAAGTAGAAATAGGAGAAGTGGAAGAAAAGAAGGAGGGAAAAAAAGAAAATAAAAGACATGAAGGAAAAATCCATGTGGGCAAAGCTAAAAGTTCTAGTTTAGTATATGTTCTGGGATCTCTTTTATTCTAAATAAGCCAAAACTCAGGTTCTAGTTCATAATGATGACGCTCAAAAGGCATATGTGCCTGGTAAGAGTTTATTTTAGTTTCTGTCTTGCAGTGAAATGCTTTCAAGTGCAGCAATAACAGAGAGGGATTTTGTTAGGGATAAACACTTTTAAATCAGGAGTACAGGAGGAGCTGGGATCACCTCAGATCCAATGCTCTTGTAAATGAACCTGTCTTGGAAATGGGGGGATGCCATTTTATTGTGCAAATACTCAGAAAGGCAGCTTGTGTGACTCAGGTTAGCACAGACTGGTATTTTGACAACAACCCCCAGGAAACTAATTAAAAGACTGATGGAGTTTTAGCTAGCAAAAGTTAAATACTAATGAAAGGCAGTCAGTGTTTCATGAGGAACAGGATTTGTCAAACAATTCATTTTGGTCTTTGAGTATATCAAAAATATGGTTGATGAAGCTGCATAAACTTTTTAAGGTGTTTGAATTAGTGCCTTACAACTTTTTAAAAAGATAGAGTACATTAAATACGTTAAAGATCAGTCAACTGACACGTCTCACACATCACTCATCATGGGGGAACCTCACTTGAATGGGGCTCTCTTTAATGGGTTTCTTTCATGGTAGTGGGCCCAATGCAACCTCTAATGATGATTTGTTGGTGATTAAAACATCACTGTTGAGTGGTAAAGGAAGATGTAGAAAGGTTTGTCACACAGTGCAACTCTGATCTCTTGATTGGCCGGGTCCTTCACACAAAATAATACATTTCAGCATAGGAAAAACTGTAGATTTCTGCTTCTTAAAGCCAGGAATGCAGCCAAAGCCTGTTTGATGGAGCAGTATTGACCAAAAGAATTTGGGATTGTGTTTGTCTAGTAATTAAGCTGGATGAAGCCTGTAAAGATATATAGTCAAATGATTTTATTTTTTTTCTGGAATACGCACAGGGACATAGAATGGATCAGAATGTCAACCTCAAAATATTTTATACCTCAACATGTGCTATTCTGGTTTCCACTTACAAAGAAAATGCACTGAAATATTGGAATTTGAGAAACCAGTTTCAATTATAAGACTTTAAACTCGGTTTAGGTCATCAAAAGTGAGATAGGGATGATGGTGTGATAGGCGTTTGAAGGTAGGCTCTGAGCCTACTGATGGCATGTGTATATTTGTTTTTTAAAACAGACCATTTCCAAATCACTTGTGTGATTTGCCTTTCGTAGAGCAGCCTTTGGTGCACATGTGTGTTTGTGCTACACAAATGGGAGAGCTGCACTCCAAGGTTTTAATGGGAGTCACGTCCCTGGACACACACGGAATAAGAGGTCAATTTGCAAGCAAGAATATATTTACTGCAAAGAACTGTCAGAAGATATTTTGTGTATCTCTTACAATCAGGACCAGAATCCCATGGCAACAGGCAAAGGTCTTTTGTATGGCTTGATATGGACTTTAAAGCACATTATTTACAGTAATATCAACTGCACTGGGTGGTGCACGAGCCGGACTGGTGTTCTCCAAGGCTGCCTGAAATTATTTGGCTTTGTTGTGGAGGGATGAAATCGTTGCTTGCCTGGGTTTAGAATCAAGCAGGTAAATAATTTACAGCTTTGTTTTGCTCAGAATCTCTCTAAAGTGCTCAGACAGTGTCAAAACGGGCAGAGCATCAGAGATGGATTTCTGGGAAGATCTGCCCTTTAGTCAGAGGAGATAAACATCTCCAAGTGCTACCAGGGTGTGATCACAGCAGAGTCATGCCAGTGGAGAGCACTAGAGTTAGGAAAGCTACCAAGGAGAAGTGGTAACAGGCAGAGTTTAATAGAATATGTGAAGTTTTAGAACAGAGTCTGTGTAGCTCCAACACAAGAGCAGAGCTCACAAGTCAGCTCTCAACCACTCAGTGCATTTTTTCCTGACTTCAAGGTGACCAATTACACCGCATAAACCAGTTTTATATTCATATTTCATGCTGTGCTAAGCAAGACAGACAGAGACAAGAGAACAGGGGAGCAAAGCACAACAATTAATCTGCTGAAGTACTCTGAAGTTAATAGTTCTACATGGACAAATGAGACGATGCTTAGAAACCCCCAAAAATGGCTGGATCAAGCATAGCACTGAGCAGTCTACCAAAAATGACATTTCTGCTGTACTTCCCTCCTCTTCCACTCTGAGTGTCCAGTGTGATGAACTACCCCTGGAAATCTTTGGGCTACATTGCAATGTCCCAGAAAAGAAAAAGCTGTTGGAAGCATGGAGAATAAGGAGTGAACAGAGCAGATCTGCTTCTGAAAAAAACCCATATTACTCTTATTCCAGATGTGTAACTCTGACAGCGTCTCCCAAAAGTTAAAGAACAAACTGGAAGCGGGGAGCTCACATTGCTAAAATAATAACATGGAAGAAAATCACTTGTGTGGGGTTGAACATTACTTTTCCACTTCCCTTTCTATTTGTGTGGTTGGAAGTTTGTGTTTCCCCTTAACAAGGCAAAAGAATTTAATGGCTTTATATTGTTTGGAGTGGAGTGAGTGCCTGCAGGCTTGCTTGATGAGCAAAGTGACATCCTGAGGAAACGTACAGCAAATTGCAAACAAAATCCTTATTAGTAGTGGCAGTTACCTCCTGGAGTAGGATTGATTTGAAATCCCTGTAAGGATAGTGCTCTCCTCGCTCAGCCAACTTGACAAACAAGAGCATTTCTTAGGAGTTCATATTCAAGTTGTGGTGGAGGTAATAGAATTTAACTTTCAGATTCAAAACAATTAAAGCAATGTACTGAACATCACTGTGCCTGAGAGATTTATTTTAAAAGTTACACATGCAGCCCTTTTCTATTGAAAATGCAATAAAAAAGCTGGTTTTTCCTGCACATCCTTAGAGTGGTTATGAAGTGCAACTGGGATTCAGAGATTGGGGATGCTCCCAAAGAATGAGAGCATTCACTGTGGGAATCCATGTTTTTTCTCATCTCAGAAACCCAGAAAATAATTTTGATCCATTCTCTGCCATACTCTGGAACATGACAGGGAGAATGCTGAGATAGTCTGGACTATTTGACAACAGCAATGTGAAGCAGCAGACATGTTATTTTGCAAAGTGTTTTTTTTAAAAAAAAAAAAAAAAAAAGTCATATGTGAACAGTGTAATAACAGCCTTGACAGGAATCAAAACAATCTGCAGTGTTTGTTTTATTTCCCATCAGCCACTACTTATGTCACCGCAACAAGAAGTGAAAAGTACCAAAATGTTCATTCCTCTTTGCCCCATGCAACTGAAATATCTGAAAACATTTACTTTGAGCATGCAAAGAAACTCTGGAGTGGAGACAATTGAGATAAATACTCGGAGCTCATCCCAACTGCTGCTGCTCAAGCTGTGTTTAGGTTAACAAATTATGTGGACTGACAGAATTGGATTTTTGGGGCAGAACATTTGGCACTGAAGACGTGGCCATACCTATTCTCTGCATTCCTGAGGTTTTCCCATTGGATCAGCTCAAGTCTGCTCCTGTGGCTGGAATGCCTCTTGGTGATTGGAGAACGTCTTTTCATTTCATTTCATTCAGGGGGAATCCATTTCGTGTTTTCTAGCATTGCTCTGTGATGTGAACCAAAGCATGAGAAGCACAGGTACTCACAAGACAGGCTTCAAAACTTAAAATGCTTAGGATGTCATATGGAGGAAATAAATGTTTCATTAACTTACTAGTTGTCAAACATGTTTCCCCCAAATTATTTTAAACTCAGGGCACCACCAAAATGCACTCAAATTGAATTGGTTTGGGTATTGTTTAATTTAGTGAGAGAAAAATCACTGTTAACAAAGTAAAATTGCAGCTGTTATTGTAATGCATCATGTGGAAAGGCAAGGCAAGCATCTAAGCATTTTCTCGTTTATGTTTTGAACAATATTTAGTAGTTGTTATCTTTACTGCTGGAAGGTTGGACTTCTGCATTTGATAAGCAAAGTGATGTTGCCATTGAATGTGAAACCATTCAGAAATGCTAATTAATACTTTTCATAATGAAATACATGCTCATGTCCTGAATTCTTTTACCTGGAAGTATATTTTACTATTTTACCATTTTAAAAGGACCAATAATAATCCGAATGGACAAATGACATGAGAATAACCAGCTCACTAGCCTTCTAAGAATTTACACATTGCTACCCTGCAATTTGGCTGCAAGCTTTGAAAGTTGCACGCAATATTTAAGGCTTCAGCCTGCTGTGAGATCTGTATGGTAATAGCCTGTTGTGGGTGGATCCTTGAGCATCCAGAAGCAGTGTCTCCTCTTAGAACTGGCAAAACAAGATTCTAAGTTGTGGGGTTTTTTTTCAGTTTTCTGATTTGAATTAATATCACATTTTATATGCTATATTTGCTGGGCCAAATATGAAACCATGAAGAATTGTCACATTTTGTGCTCCTGGGCTTGATACACACTGCCCCAGCATACTACAACTCTCCATTGCCAAATGCATTTTCCTTCTTGGGAAAGGATTGACATGGGTTGGTGCTGGAAATGAGGCAATAGGTGGAGTCTATTCCCTAATGTTAATGCTTTGTTTTTTGCTCACAGTAATCAGTTGATCTCACTTCAAGAATGATTTGATAAGTATCCTTGATACTATCTTGGCTTCTTCTTCATGAATTACTTCTAGAGGTTTCCCTTTTATGAAGCACTTTTTTCTCTTCTCCCCTTGAACTTGCACAAATTCTTACTGAACAGTGTAAAGATATTTTTTGTTTTGTCTGCAATGGGGGAAATGGTCAAAAATTTGACCAGTGAGTGGATTGCACTCTGTATTATTCATTCATCTGTTTAGTTTTGAGTCCCTAAATGATCTGTAAGGAGAGCGTGTAGTTGACAGAAGCCTGAAGTAAAGCCAAATGAGAGATTGATTTACCCCAGAAATACTGCTCTGTTTAGCAGATTTGTTTGTATGACTTCTCACTTGGTAGCAGCCTTTTGCTAGTTGGTATAAACAAGGGCCAGCTTCCAGGGTTACTCTGTGTTTGTTTAAGGGCTCTAGACTTCTCCACACTGGATATCAGCTTTTAGAGTGTGAAGGCCTTACTCAATGACACACCAAAGTCACTATCTTCTGAAAAAAACTGGTACATTAAAAATCTCTGAGAACATTTCTTCAGTTTCATCACAGCATTGGTCTTTTCTTCTCAGTGGCAGACTTGAAAAATTTGACAGGGTAACCTAACACTTCCAGCACGGTGTTAGAAGAAAGATGCTCCTGTGCATAAGAAATAGAAATAACATTACATAAACCACACTTCTTATCCATAATTCTTCTGGGGACTGGGTTATTCTTTGAATTTTAATGGAGAGCATGCTGAATGCTGACAAACAATTAAATTATGGCTACCTTTGTAATGTCTCTTCTAGGCTCCGTTTGTAAAATACGCCCTCTGGTTCTTCTCTTGTTATTGAATGGCTTTGCAGAAAGCCAGGCAGTCCAGAAATTTCCAGCAGCAGAGTTTGGTGTGTTCATGGCCAGAAAAGACACAACGAGGCCCTGGCAGGCCAAGCATGTCCCAGTGTGCCTGCAGTCCTCCCCTGAAGGAGACAAGCTGGAGGAGGGAGAGGACAGCCCAGCCTTTGTGCCCATTCAGCCCCCGGCCTTTTCCCCCAAGGCTGTCAGCAAGGGTGTTAATTAGCGTCAATTGTGACAGCCAGCAACAGGACCTGTGCCACAAAAGCATTTGCTAAACCTCTCTGCCAGCAAACAGCCCACAGATGGACACGGCTTTCATTTGCTACCAACCTGGGCTCTGAAGTCATGGCAGACCTGAAAAAGTTGTTTAATTTATTGCTATTCCCCATGGGCTCTGCACCCCTCCCATGTTACTCTGTTTTAGAAGTACTGGGAGGCTGAAGTTCAAACGTTTCATTTTTCCAGGCTCAGTCTTTTCCCTCCCTGTGGCAGACTGCTCTGTAAGTGCTTCAGTATTGATGAGGATATTTTCTCAAAGGCATGTGAGGCTTCTGTTTTTCAGGGCTCAAAGGAAGGAATAATCTGGATTTTTGCAAATGGATACATGACAACATTGATGTCATATCATCAGTGAATTGCAGAGTTAATGTGCTTCATCTGCTTCAGAGGCTATTCTAATACTAATGTGCTTTTACGCCTTAAAAAAGTCCATGACCCAGATACAAATAGGAAATACAGTATGATTTTGCTATTTTGTTGTTGAGAGATGCAAGGTTTTCTGGCCTACTCTGGGTTTTCATGTCCTAGTTTAGCTTTGCTCTTGTCCATTTTTTTCCTCTTAACTGTTTTCTGCAATCTCTGGCACTATCATTTCAATCCATTGATTCTTTGGGATCACCAGATACTGAGGTCTCATTTGTACTCCTCTCCACCTGTTTGAATGGCAATCAGAGACCCCAGCTGCCAAGCTCTGCAATATTCTGCTCAGTTGAGGATTGTGGTTGGCATCAAGGCAGATTTCATTTAGTTGTGCTGGCAGCTTTCACACTACCACTGGGCTTGCTATAGGTGCAGACACGAGTGTTTTGGTCATTTATTCCTTTTACATAGTCTAAAAACACGTAAAAAATGTGCCCGAGCAAGTTGCTCATCCATCCAAATTTCCTTTTCTAAAAAGGCATGCCATTTCAAGGTGGAGGCAGGCAATCATGCTCCTCACTTGGCATCACGTCCCCGTGCTGGCGGAGCTGTTTGTGCTGCCCTTGGCATTCCTCAGCTCTGTTTTTCTCTCTCACTCTTGGGGTGGCTTTGGCAGCTGCAAGGGCCAGATGCAAAGCTCTCGCCTCTTTTCCAGCAGAGGCATGTGAGGTCTGTGTAAAAAGCTTTCTGGCAGAGGCTCTGCATTTTGCCTGGCTCTGCTTTGCTTCCCCAAGATTTGCTCCTCAGCCTCTCTACACGTACCCTCTTCTGATCCACAAACAAGCGTGAGGAATTCAGCTGCACGGGGAGGGGGTTTGGAGAGACAGCAGCTCACCTGAGGCACACAGAGCCCTGTTAGTGCCCGTGTCTGCTCCATTTCTGATGTATAAACCCTTAGTTTGACATTTAATGAATTTGTCATCTTATATCTTGGAAGCACAGCAGCACCATGCACTCCTTTAGAATAAGCAGTTCTCTTAGCAGAAAGATTAATAATTCCTGCTTGCAACTACGGGCTTCCTGATCTTTAATAAGTAGTGAGCTCATACTACAAATTTTCCCCTGATGAAGACACTTTAATAGTCTCTTTCTCCTTGAATGGTCTGCCTGTTTTCATTAAAAGTGAAGGAACCTCTGATTTTGCAAGCTACTACCCTTTGTCTAAGAGCTTCAAATCGTTCAACAGCTTCAAGAGTTATTGTAAGCACACATACTCCAGGCAAAAAAACCCAAACTAATAGGAAATACAGTTTTCCTTAATCTGTCAAAATAGTCAGGAAAAATTCAAACAGGAATGCTATTTCTGACCTCTGCCAAGCTGACACTGTCCTGGAGCATTTGTGCCGGCAAAGAGCACAACCCTTCAATGATTCCTCTTCAATGCTAATTATTGCTAAATGTTCCTTTTGTTAACAAATAATAAAGATCCACCTTCGGAAGATTTTGACAAAGTTAGTGAATTTGGCAGCCCAACATTTTATTTTAGGATATTTTACTTAAATAACCATGAAATGTGCTGTCTTCACTCACTCTACCTGTGAAACTTCATGCTCCGACTAGAATTCAGGACTTAAAAGTTCATTTATAAAGCCACGCTGTAGTGGCAAAGGAGATGTAGCTGGCCAGCAGGTCCCCTAGTCTTGCAGGGGGAGAGCATTTGGAGAAGTGGGGAATTTTCTGCAAGCCTGATGGTTGTTTCTCTTCTGAGCATAGGAAAGACTTGATGGTTGTTCTTTTCTGTCTGTAAAATGACTTATTGTTTTGACACTTGGGATTTGGGTTGCTGGGAATCTTTTCACGTTAAAGTTGGTTATTCACAAATGCTAATGGTGGTGATATTAGCAGTACAGTTTGTAGCTTGTCACTTCACGATCTCAGTCTTTATGCAAAAATCAGGGATTTTTCATCTCTTATGATTAACTGGCAGAGATACACGACTCCCACGATGTCACTCAGTGTCACATTCAGAAACAGGCTGTGGGAGTCACGGCCTCTGTCCCAGACCTCTGCCCAGCAAACTGTGTCACAGGAGTGTGTTTCTGCTCTTTCCACTTCCATTTTTGTAAAGATTTATGCTCCACCTTACCTGCTGCATTATTGTTGCAGACATTTATAAGCCCATCACAGAAGCATTCAAGTGTCACAGCACTAAATGAAAGGCAAAACTTTAAATAAATAGTGCATACTCAACACCATCTGCTTTACCGTTAGAATTGTTGCTCATGCTGAAGTTTTGATGAAAAACTGATTTTTATCAAGAAGATTCCTGACAGGCTCAAAACTGCTGTCACAGAAAGGTCAGATCCAGGATGATCACCTAAGGATGCTGGCCAGGAAGATGACCTGATGGACCTTTAGGTGGATTAGAGTGTCCAGAGACCTTCACCAGTTGCATCAGAAGGCTGCCACAGGGGATGCTGGGCAGTTGGGTTGGATGGTGATCAAGGAACATTTCATTTAGGACAGTAGCTTTACCACACATAAAGATCACAAGAAAATCGAGCCATTGTGTTTGACGTTCTGAGGTCGCTGAGTTGCTGCACCACCAAGGACTTCATAGTTAATAACCAGCACTTCAGCTTGCACCTGGAATGAGACTGGCAGCCAGCAGGAGCCCAAGAGCAGGTGCAATATGCTCTTGTCCATTTACTCATCCTCCATGGCAGGCAGCCACCTCCTGCACCAGCTGAAGCTGCCAGATGTCCTTCGGGTCAGTCCCACATCACACGCACTGCAGCAGTCAAGAGTTTTACTTGCTGCTTGCTTTTGTTGGCTCTTCCTGCCAGGGTCACTTCCTGAGCCTGTCAGTAAAAAACTCCCAGTATAATTCTGTGTGCCTCCTAGGGAATGCCCTCAGGATAAAGGGGACCTGTTTCGAGGTTGAAGTCTCCTACTGCATGTTAAATTTTTATTTTTCTCCATCAGATGAGATAGCACATTAGCTATCACTGACGTCTTTTTAGATTATTATCTTTAGTGAATCGTTTGCTCATCCTGCATTTTATCTACAGGAACATAAACTTCCCTTTATCAAGAAGGGAATTTCCCTTAAGTCCCTTCAAAATGATACGTTACATTCTGTAATTATTAACTTCTTCTCTTTGTTTTAACCACCAAGCCCAGCAGTGCCCCCCTCCCACAGGAACTGGCAGGACTCGAGGTGTGACACTCTATTGTCATTCAGCTCAGGTGTTTTCCCTAATGGCAGCAGGAAGCTCAGGTAACATTCCAGCCTGAGCTGCCTGTATTCACAGGTTATCATTTTCTGAGATGACCTCAGATTGTGGTGTTTGCTCGCTTCAGGAGACAGTGAAGAACATCAAACATGTCTTCATAAACATCATAAATTTTTATTTACAATTCTAAATGAGGTACACGTTTAAATGTTTTGTGGGCAGGAAGCAGTATTGATCACTGGTTGACATTTTTAAGAAAAACTGTTGCCTCAAGTTGAAATTGGCCACTCTCCTTACGCCAAGCAAATTGGAATAATGTCTGTTTATAAGAAACAAAGGGAAGAATGGAGACTATTGAGTAGCCAATTTTGTATTAATATTTTATGGTGTTTGCATTATTTTTCACAGTAGTCCTGCATATCCTGATTTCTAACAATTTTCCTCCTTTATTTTGACTCTTTTTCAAATTGTTACTGAAAGGGTAGAGTTGAGGTTGCCTTGTGTGCTGTGTAATTCTCTACTAGCTCCTAGCCTTAATTTGTGTTTTTCTGGCCTTTTAGTACTTGATTTTGCGGTGAAGTTTTGTTTTGTTTGTTTTTTGTTGGTTTCCTTTAATTGTTTGGAGGTTTGTTTTGGGGTTTTTTTAATAGCTGTGCAAATTATTGCAGGGTTTGTTTGCCCTCAAACTCTCAAACTCTACTTTTTTTTTTTCTCTATGATAATATGAAATGTTTTCTCTGATGGCAACAATGCCCCTTTTCATGTAGTCTCAGGTTTAAAGTGTATCAGGCTTGAGTATATTTGTTTGTACTTTAATAATATGCACATCCCCTCTGTGCCAATGCTGCTGTTTCCCTGATGGCAACCAAGAGCGCCATGAATCCTCATTCACCAATCCTTCTCTCCTCTTAAATGTCACAGCTGTCAGCAAAGGAGTGATGTAAAAAATATTGGAACAACATTTTCTAGATTCTTCTGTGATCTGCTGCTACTTTCTCTCACGCAGCAAGTGATGGGAATCATTCAGCAGGGACAGTTCAGAAAATGATAGCAGCTGGGTAAATCTGACTCGTAGAACCAAATATCATGGATCAAATGGGCTTGTGCCAAACTTTCCCCCTGGATTTAATGTAAGACTCTGACCCTTGTAGTGTTACAAAAGTGGGTCAAATTTTCTGTGCTTGTACAGTAGGTCTTTTGACATTTTGCCAATGCCAGTATGCACTATCAAAGGTTTTATCATCAGTTGCCAAAGAGATAACTACAAGTTTTGAATTCCAATAAAGAGTGTAATTGAATGTCCTGCACCTCAAGAAAATAACAGGGGGGAATGGACCACAGTGTGTGTTACACCTCTGTGCTGCCATGAGGAAGTTTGGCACTGAGGCTCGGCTGGAATCTAGATGGCAAAGGTGAAAACACCCAAGACAAGAGAGTTTTATCCTTCTGGATTAGGAGCTATTTCAGTGCCCTCTCAGACCTCTGTCCCACTTGTCTGAGTCCATGCTGTTGTGTCCAGGAGGTGCAGGTGGGCTGCACTGGAAACGTGGGATGTGGCTCAAAAGGGAGCTTTTCTTCTCTCTTTTCTCCCCTCAAGTACTAGTGGCCTAGTCCTGATCTTGGCCGTTCACCTCTCACTCTTACTCCCCTAATTTTTATTACAGAGATTTTGTGATCCTTCTGTTCCTTTCCTTTTTGTTGGCTGGTTGCAGTCCCCAGCCCTAAAAATCCAATGCCCATTTTTCTCAAAGCAGTAATGGTTCTCTTCTCTGCAGCCCCTCTAGTGAGGCACAGCTGATGAAATTTGGATTGCAGCAGTCTGGCTTTCACCTGACTATGAGCCTGCATCTTCCCATCTTTTCCACCTTGTCCACTCTGCTCTATCTCAGAGCTTCTACAAATTTGAGAACCTGGAGTTCTCACTCAGCACAGTCACTTTTCGCCCTTCCCATATTAGTGTCATGACAGCTTGTCATCAGAGGAGTATTTATAGCTGTGAACTGCTTCACAGCCTCAGGTAGGGGACAGGAAAACCGAGAGCTCAGGATAAACCAGTGCTGGGTGTCCATCATCCACTGCAGGTCCCAGTTCATCCGAGGCAATGGTCAGATGATGCCAGGGATACAGGGCAGCTTGATGGTGTGACAGCCAAGGTGGCAACTGTAGAAGCTTGACTTTTTTCCAAAATGAAACAAAATCGAGTCTTCTAAAATGGCGATAATCCTCCTTACATTACCAGGGTGATACTGGAGGGATCATCTATCTGCGGGTGTGCTGCGTAACCTCAGACTGGTTGCACGCCAGACCCAGCCTCCCTTCCAGTTCGTATAACTCTTAATTCTGGCAGCACAGAAGTTAATAGTTTAGGAAAAATTTTGCTTTTTTAATAATTAAGTCTGTAGAAGGTAGAAATCAACAGTACAGTGCGTTTTCCCAGCAGAGACCGTAAATTAATTAGGAGCAATTTGCTGTCAGAAACAATTTCCATAATTTTAAGTAAAAAAGCAGAAAACCCGTTTTTATCCTGAAGTGATTTAACTCCTGTGATGATGAATTATGTGAAATTGCGATTTACCTGCTCCTGGCTCCTGGTGCCCAGAAGGAGGTGGGTGAGAATCAGGTGGTGGATTCTACTGCTGGGGCAGAATTTCTGAGAGTGATGCCCTCTCTCCCTGCCGTTCAGATCGTGACCTTTTCATAACAGAATTGTCTTTGACACTTGCAAATTCCTGTCAGGAGATAATGAACAAATTGCAGTGCTAATCGAACACAGGCCTTTTGTAGGCTTTTGCCTGATAGTCACGCACCAAAGGTCACAGTCTAACTAATGAGGGCTTTGGGTGATACCTACACAATATGTGGGCTTTTCTGAAAGGCCAAAATTTATGGGTGCCACTTGGGGACAATTCAGCTATCACAAGCATCTTAGAAGTACAGGAAGGGATGATCCATCCATCACTAAAACCCCATTATTGGACTTAAACACTCAGCCTAATATGCATAATTGCCAGACCTTGGGCTCCTCAAAAAGGCCTCAGTGTCATTATGATAGATCCTCCTCCCTGTTTACTGGGAAGAATGAACATGAGATGGTCCATTGTGGCATTTAGTATTTCAGGCCATCAGGATTTTAGGGTGATTTGCAGATATCAAGTCACTGGGATGCTGATTTAAATGAAGGGAACATTTGCAGAATCATAAATTTGTCCTGTGAAGTCTATTATGTGGATACCTTTCTGCAGCTGATAAGCATTAAAAAATTTACTGCTTCACACTTGCATTTTCTCCCTTTTTTTTCCTTTTTGTGGCCTTTTCAGGTGCGAATACATTTATTAGTCCTTTCGTTCTTTGCTGATGTACAATTAAAGCAGTCTGACCTCTAGCTGCCAAAGGTTTCACCAATCTACATCATGGAAACTGTGCCTTCCAGAGCAATGGAATCTGCTTTATCATTAGTTCTTGCTTTAAAGTGACATGTGCACTTGATTTCGGCTGCTCCAGAATACGCAGGAATTATAGGCTAGAGATGAAAAGGCACTGGAAGACAAATAAGGGTACTATCCTCAAAATCTCCAAGTCACCTGCAGAATTTTAAGCCGGCCTGGAGCACGTTAAGGCAGCAATGCTGCTCAGCCCCTTCCTGGGGTGCTGGCAGCAGATCTCAGCCTCAGCAGTGGCATTTGGGCTGGTCTCCCTCCGTTCCCATGGCACACAGCTTGGTGCCATTCCCTGTCACACCGAGGTCTGGGGGATTGCCATGTGCAGCTCCACAGCCGCTGCGTTCTGGCGCTGGGCGAAGCGATCCCCGCTCAGAGTTGATCTCTCAGTTTGGCTCGCACTCTGGGATTCTGTGGGATGGAAGGTGCGACAGAAATGGATGCTATATAAATATTTTTGAGATCTAGAAATACAGGCTACAGAAAAAGCTCGGCTCAGAACTGACAGCGTAATCAGAATATGCATTTCACACCACAGCAACGGCGCCTTGTGCGACACAGTCTGCTTAGCACCACCCAGCACCACTGCGCCCTTCCAGATCTTCAAGGGAATGATGAGATGTGAGGTTTGTTAGTCTGTGTATTCCTGTTCTTTCATATTTACTAACCTGTTCTTTCATATTTACTAAAAAACAGCTTTTCTTTTTTTTTTTTTTCCATTAAATGATTACCTTGAAATTGTTTACCTGCTGATTCAAACCCTCACCAGAGGAGAATTTCTGTTTCAGCACTGCAATTCTTGCAAGATGTCTGGGTAGCTCATAGAACTGCTGAAAGGCATTGAAGACACCCTCTCCTGGTCATCCACTGAATGCACTAATTTATTTTTAAATGAGCTTGCAAATCCTATTTGTGTTATGTGTGTGTTTATTTAAGGATACATTTGGAAATTAGTGCTCATTTGAACTTAGAGTCTGAGACAGTGACGTGAGACATCTCTTTCAAATTATCTCAGCACGTGCATCAGATGCCAGGTCCAGGTAAATTGTGCTGGATATGATAAGTTTGGGCACGTTGGTTCATGCAGTGAGAAACATTTTGTGTAACAGGCTTTGCACATTGCCACAAAGATCAAAAGCTGAATGACTCCAGGGTCGGTCTGTCCTTAAAGCTTTGATTTGGGTTGGGATTTTTTGTCATCTGGTCTGTCAGTGAGTTTTTGTTCTGAGTCACTTTGCAATCTCCCCTCCAAGTAAATCCTGCAGCCACTGCTCATCCTGCTCACAGTGACAGCACCTGAAAGACCAGATGTGAGATGTGTTGAATGACGGGCATGACTCAGTGGCAGCAGGAGGCCTGAGAAAAAAATCAGAGAGATTTTTGCACTTTGCTTCACATCTACTACTTTGTGGAACCTTGCACTTTTGAGGGAAATTGCTTGCTATGAACTACACAGCCCATTTCAAAACACACAGTCAGCTCTTTCCCATATAACATATCCAGCATAAACCCCCAGAATTCCCCTTGTGTGCATAACTTGGGTCAAAGAGAATCAACTGTTCTTTTGGCAAGGTGTGCACTGGCCAGAGCATGATCTTGTTTTGAAATAAATATATAAAACCAACATGAAATCAGGAAGAATCTGTGCATCCGTCACACACAGCACGGGTGCACTAGTTATGACAAAACCTCTCAGAGAATGTATACACTATTTAAAAATAAATGTACACAGTGTTGGGCACATAATACATTGATGATTATAGTTTGGACCACTTGATATAATCTCTCTACATCTTCAAAGCATTCAGCTGGTCTGACTCCTTATGGTGTCCTTTGCTATTGGAAGTCATGAAAAAAACAGTTTAACAGGAAAATCTGTCTCTTCTGCATCCACCCTACCCTTCAAGGTCTTCCTTTCAGTCTTCCAAGTGGATGTGCTACACCAGAGCTGTTGTTAGATTAACAATTTTTGGGTTTAATCTAAATTTCTAGTTAGAGGTTTCTTTAGCCAGAATGGGTGGAGCTACTAGATCAGTAGGTGACTTAGGATAAAAAGTTTGACTGCTTTTTGCCAGAATTAGGCCAGGATTTGGAGAGTTCCTTGTGGCCCAGACCTGTCCTCAGGAAATTGCTGTTTCGTCCTCCTTGTCATGTCCCTGGTCCTGGACATGAGGATGGCTGCACTCTTGGGCTTCACTGGGCTGCTCTTCCTTGAATTGAGTGCAATACATCAGAGCTACACCTCATCTGCTGTTCCCAAATGCTTCCTTTCCCTGTAAGCATGGATTCCTATATTTACTCCTTGTGAACAATGACTACTTTGTGGGGGATGTTTTGATGCATCCTAATCTGGGTGTAGTCTTGACATAATGTTCCTGCAGCCTTTTAGTAAACAACTGCTGAAGTGTTTCAGAAGAAACTTCTGGAGGAGGTTTGTCAAGGCACAGTCCTGAGCCTGCTGAGGAACAGCTTGGGTAAATCACTCCTAAAACTCCTCATTGACAAGCCAAGATAATAATAAACACGTTGTCTTCACAGTTGTTAATTCTCTTTCTGGAAGGTGAGGGTTTTGTAGGGGTTTTTTTGTTTGTTTTATTTGTTACCTCCTTCTACATAAGTCTTACTTGCTATTAATCACCTGGAAATATTGTTGCCGTGGGATAGGAGACAGCTTCACACCTCAGGCCACCAGGAACACACTGATCTCGGATGCAGACGTACGGGAGGAAATGTGTGAACTCTCTCAACGTGAAGGTGTTAAACTTTATCAAATGGACTCTCCTGTAACCTCTGGGAGACCTGCTGCTATCCATCATTACAGAAATAATTTCCATCTGACTTTTCAAGTGGTTGTTCCAGTGGGATTTAAGCAGTAGGGCCCTGTGATGGTTCCACCTGAATTTGCCTTGAAACACCAGGTGGGTATTGGTTTCCTATATGGACTGTGCTTTTGTGCATAATAATGTTAAATATAATGTGTTCTTAGCCTTGTCATATAATTAAGAATGGAATTTAGTTAAAATAATTCCCAGACTGGGAAGATCAATGGAACCAGCACTTTTGTGGCCAGGAGAGAGACTCAGTGAAGGCAAATCATGAACTTAGCAGTGTCCTATATATTAAACGTTTTGTAAAAGATTGGAGCTAGGGGAACAAATAATCCAAGTAAACGAGTAAAATTCCTTGTGTTGCTTGGAGGGGGAGGAGATATGGTTTGGCTTGGATCCAAGAAAGTGTTTAAAAGCATGTTAAACTTTAATGAGGTAAATAGTCTCATCTCTGTGGTGCAGAACGTTTAGGCTTAATTTTAGGCACATGCTTAAATTCTTTGCCAAATTGGGGTCTAAAAAAGAGTTATGCTTTTGCATTTGAGAAGCAGGGATGATATCACATGACTTCTATATTTAATCACAACTACTGAAGGCAGCTGGGATTTTGAATACAGAATACTTAAAGCAAACTGTTCTTGATCAATCCATAGAGAAATACTCAGAGGGAGAAAAAATATATACAGTAAATTTGAATAATGAACAGTTTTGAGGAAATTGCAATCTGCTTGCAGACATTTGGAGAGCAGAAAAGAAGCTAAATTTGTTGAGTAAGTTACTTGCTGTGATCTATTCTCTTGGCTCTAATTAGAGAGAAGTGAGCAGTAAGGAAACCCAGAAAATGAGACTGCTGTGGACTGAAGTGCCCAAAGAGAAGAGTTTAAGTTGGAAGGGTTTTTTTAAGTGGATTATTTTCCCACAAGTATTCTTTAAATAGGAGGGGAAACTGTATAAACAATCAGCTTTGATGCCTGACAAATATGACAGAAAACATTTGTGTTTTCTTTGGAATTCAAATATTTAAGTTTACTATAGGAGTTAACTATGTCACTTAACAGCTGACAACTTCGTAATTTTTTTGTGTTATGGTTCATTATGATATCACCAAAGAATCTTCATCGGCTACCTCAGCTCAGACTTGCTCATTAGCAGCCTTTATGTCACAATGCAGCAAATCATTCTGTCTTTGAAGGCCTTACATGACTGATGGCTGCTCTGTGAAACACTAAAATATAACAACTGTCACTACTGTTTCTTCCAAACAAAGCTTCCAGACATCAGATGGAAGGTCATATCCGGAAACTTTAAATTCAAACACTTCCCTGATCAGGCTGCCCCTTACTTTGTAGCAGGTCCACAGCGACAGTCTCTCCACACAAAAAAACTCACTCTTTGTAGTGCCAGGAAAACTCATTTGTGGAGGGCAGAACTTTCTCAGGCTGGTGGTGAAACAAATCCATAGGAGCGCAAGATGATCACATCTCTGTCTGCTCCAAGCTCAGGTCACATTTCTTTAGCCCTATTTTCTTTAGTACAAAATAGAGTGGCAGTGTTTGTTTATAAAAAAACCCAGACCAAAACCCAAACCAATCACTCTGTGAAGTAATTAAGAGAGTAAATAGAACCTCTTCTCTCTTATCACCAGTAATGTGGGGGTTGGAGCTAGATGATCATTAAGGCCCCTTCCACTCCAAGATTCTATGATTAGCAACCCCATGTAAAGTCAGCTTTTGGATCATTTTGTCATGTCTCTTGTACTAGGGAGGAGAGCTAATTGTGATATGTTCATAGTCCCAAGTTACTCTACACTTTTAAAAAAAACAAGCAGTATTTTTACCATGTTTTTTATCTTTCCTATGCACTTGAAGCATACATGGCAGGCTGAGTGCTGTTTAACTGTTTCCATATCTGCTTTTAAATATAACTTCCATTCCAAATTTCTATTGTTTGTAGTCTTTTTATTTTTTGTGATTGCTGCATCACCATTTGGAATTCTCATATATAAATTCTTATAAGTGATTTTTTGTACATGATTGCAGTACATGCGTCTTAATACTGCAGCTGGGTAAAAATACAGCTGAAACAGTTTCTCCTCCATGCATTTATAACACAAAAATCCTCTGCCTGGAATTCCTAGAGTTCCTTCAGATTTGTCACAAGCAGAACTGATAGACTTCAGTTCAATAGTTTTCTGTTAGTCAGCTTCTAGCAGAAGAAGTGGTGTCCACTCTAGATTGAACAGTCTTAGGCAGTGAATGGCAGCACCTCATTCCCTCCTATTTTCTCTCTCTACCAATGACATTCTTGTTCCTGCCACTCAGATCCATGTTTTTTCCCCTTGATTTCATTTATTCTATTGTAGCCTTGCAGGATTGTTCTCAGGGTAGAACAGCTTGTTGAAAGGTGTTTATAATAACAATTACACCTACTCCAATCACTAAAGTGTAATCTTTATCTTAATCAAAAAAAAAAAAAAAAAAAAGGGACAGGTAAGGGCAGAAGAAAAAAATATACATCACAAACTACTCCAAAGTTCTGCTTGAGTTATTTTTCAATTACAGCAGGTGAAGCAGAATGAAATTGTTACAGCCATTTATTGATTGTGTTACTATCCATTAAGGTACAACAGAAGAAGTCCATCATATTGTGTAACAACTTAACTATTTAAAATAACAAAGGCTTCCTATTGTTTCCCTTTTTTGCCATTGTCCTGACAAATACATTCTACTTCCACGCTGGAAATCAAATTCAGGAATCATAATGAAGAAATTCCGTATTCAAGGTGACATTATTTCTTCTCCTAGCTATTGAAATTCTTCAGCTTTTTCATTGAAAAATAACTGAAGCAGAACAAAGGTAATGAAATATATTAATTATATTAATGATGTTTTACTGAAACTGGCTGCTTCCTAAAGAGAGGGCATATATAACTGTAAGGAGAGATTCTATCAGGTAATGCTGTCACAGGAGCAATTTTAGCTGCTATTGAACTATTCAGCCACCCGAATGACAAACCCTTTCGAAGTTTTGTGGTGGAGAGCAAAGTCTGTCATCTCTTCTAAGGTGGGTGGCTGCTCTGTGCTGGGGAGGGAGCCAGTGGAGCTGTGTGAAGGGCAGATTTAGTGAGTGATGCTGTGGATGTTGGTGAGAGCGGGCTGGAGATGGGCTCCAAATCCAGCAGCAAACTGGGTGTTAAACTTGCAGGTGATCCTGCTAACTGGGTACCAGCACCCAGCAGCAATAAATACTGACGTGCCATTGCAGCTAAAGGCAGTAGCTGATGTCCAGTGTCTGATGAAGAACCACGTGGTCTTGAGCTGCTAAAACTTCCCTCTAAATAGTCTGTGTTTAATAATCTCTGCATTTTATTGGCAGCCCAGTGGGAAAGGTTTTCTGGACCTGTTTGGGATTGTGGTAAAAATGGAACCGCACAGAGAAGGGAAGTTATTCACGTGCCAAGAAGAAATCCTGCCCTTGCCAATGCTGACTGGCACTGCTCAGGGACAGGGATGGGACATCAGGGATGGGACAGCAGGGATGGGACAGCAGGGCTGTGCACGGTGTCACTTCTCCTTGTAGGCTCTAGCAGCGTGTGCTGCGCAGGATCAAACCACAGACATGTGGGGTGTTCAGTTTGTTTCATGTTTATGTTCATGAGTTCTTGCTTTCACCCACATACCTGCTTAAATTTCCCTCTCATAAGAGAAATAAAACCTTAGGAAAATGAAAAGACAGATAAGAACCCTATTCTACTTCCACCAGTGCTAGCAAAGAAATTACTGAGACAGAAGCCAGAACCCTTTTCTCCACAGTATTGACCATGTCTTAACCTTGCTGCCACTTCTCTTCCCATTTTCAGTTGTCAGATCACTCTTTCCCAGCACTGATAATCTCGTGGTGTTGCAACAACTGCTAACGTGAAAATCCACTGCCTGTTGCTGTAACCACAACTTCTCTTTGAACCTATTCACTACACATAAGCTTCAAGTTTCTTATAGCTTCCTTCAAGTACATCAGACTTTCTATTTTGAGTGCCCATTTAAAGACAAAGCAAGGCTGGCATTCATGGCTTTCTTGTACAGTTATTTCTATCCCAAAATCCCTAATGACCATCTTTGGGGTTTCAAATCACTGCAAAGTTTTGTTGCCAATTCCTGCGTCCTGCCCCACTGTCACTGCGGGTTTGTGCTCTTGCAGCTCTCAGATGTCTTTTATTTGACTTGTACAGTAAATACCTGTCAGACCCCTGAAGTTGTTTCATCAAACAAACCCCTTGATCTCCATAATTGATGCTGAAATGCTCGATATGAATACCAGTTGTGTGTGTCAGTGTGCTTTAGGATCGGCTTGAGCAGTGTTTTTGTAGGGGAGTGCTCCTGCCCTTGAGCAGTCTGGTCGAGGGTGCACTGAGCAAAAAAGGAACTGCACATCAGGACTGGGTTAACATTCGCTGCCCTTTGTGCTTTCAGATGTCTGGGGGATTTCCTTTCTGAGCACATAAAGAGGTTGAAAATAAATATAAAATGCCTTAAGACATTACTGTGCACATATGTTATTTCTTAATATACCTCTAGAGCAGTTAGGCAAAAAGGGCACCTGTACAGCCATCCCTGGGTCTCCCACAAGTGCAGTGCAGGTATTTCTGAGTTACCTGGTGATGAGGCAATTGGCCACAGATCTCCTTGTTTCACTGAACAAACAGATACCACAAGACTGTGTTGTGTGGTTGCACGTCAGGGGTTAATTTTGTTCTCCAAGCACATTTGGGAGTGTGTTCAGGCAGCACACAAAGTGAAGGCTGGGAATCAAAGCAAGCAGGCTACCTCCTCCCACAGATCTCGCAGCAGAATTTAGGAGCTGAACGATGCAACATGTGCATAAAAGCTTGATAATGTTTTTAAAACATATCACTTGAAATATGTTAACGCATATGTTCCGTCATTTAGAACTCTTTCATAATACATAATTTGGCCCTTTAGCTTTACACCCAGCTCATTATGGCTCATGTGCAAAGAGAAACATTCTCAAAAATTTCTCCTGGTCTTTCCCCAACACTGGCATGACCTTTCTTTCCCACCTTGTGCAGTCCCTTTTTTCTCTTGGCATCTCGCTTTCCAGCTCTTTCTGAGCCATTTCCAGTCTGGTGGCAGTTTATCCCACCAGTGTTTCAAGCCTGGCGGAAAGCTGCAGGCTGCCTAAAGGAGGATTCAGCTTGCTCTCATTTCAAAAGTTTAAAGGTTTCCTGCAGTTCAAATTTGCCTGATTGTCTGTCTGTGAATAATTGGTTCTTTTGAAGAGTCAGGTTATTTTTGGTTTTTTTTTTTTATTTATTTGAATCAAGATTAGATAAACAGGATAACAGAACTGCATTGTTACAGAAATTGTTGTGAAACAGGCAAATTTCATGTTAGTTGTACAAAAAAGGTTTAAATTCAGGTAAGAGTGTACATGCACATGCACAAGACCTATGTGTCATTTTAATTTCTCAATCCTGGTAAGATAATAAGCCAATAGGCAAAATGGCATTTTCATTTAAATACTGCAGCAGAAGCAGACAAATCATTGCACAGAAGTTCCTTGGATAAGGCAAGGTAATGCTTTTTCTACCATATTTTCAGTTAAATAAAATATGTCCTTTACACAGGGCTGTAAATTGGCCTTGAGCACACCTCCAGGTGGAATTCCCTCCTCTTCCCAAGGATCACACACTGCAGACTGCCACCGAGCCCTTCGTGTGGGCACACTTATTGCAATGCTGGTTTTGTAAAGTGGCCAGTTGCTCAGATGTATGGATTCCTCAAATCAGGCTCTTTCCTGACTTCTGAATTTTATACAGCTTTGCTCTCAACAGTTCCCTTTCAAGGTCAAAAGCAACTTCTGCACTTCTAGGAATGTTCTGCTTGCAGGATTTTTTGATGTTCCTCCAGTTCATGATTTTTACTAGAAATTCATTTGTCTCAGCAGATAGGGGGTGATCAGATGATACTGAGCAATACCCATAGGGAGCTGCCTTCCTGATCTGTCTCATTTTGCATAAAGTGGGGTAGAAATATCTGGTTTAATTATCACTGTTAGATTACTCCTCTCTGCATGAGGGTCCTGAAGTCTGGGTCAGGAGATTTTGAAATATGAGCTGCTGACCATGGGGAGGTGAACTGAGGTACTCACTTACTCTCTTGAACATCTGAGAGGTGCCTGTTGGTGTTACCTGGTACAGAAATATGAGAATCTATGGAAGAAAGAACAATGGTACCCCATGGAATGAACTGGTAGCATTGAAAAGTTGAAAATTGGGTTGAAACAGGAAAGAAACTTCCATATGAAACCTTTTTTTTTTTTTGTGGTTAGCAGTCTGTTCTTGGAGTTTGGACCTTTCTGGGTTTGCCTTTCATTTCGTTTCCAGGTCAAAAATACTGATGTGTTGGATTTTTTAAAATTTATTTACATTTCCCTTTCCCCACGTTCCTTTCTTGCAGCCCACCTTTAGTTGCTGCATATTCTAAGGGTTTGTGAACAGCCAGAAAATGCAAATGGAACTCAGACTGGTAAACTTCCAATTCTTTAGAAGTTTTATGTTTAAATAGCTCAAAAATCTGCCTCACAGTACCTTCTCTGTGCTGTTTAAACTAAAATACAGAAAATACCTCAATCCTTGAAGTAAATTAAGTCTACATTTTGGTAAGCTGGTAAGCATGTCAGCTTATTCTTTTTTTTCCCCCACAACATATGGGGCTTTCTGTTTATTGTCTTTCCCTAATTTTCAGTCTTTTCCTTTGAGCTTTTGTCAGCAAAGGCATACGCTCCCCTCTGTGGTTTGTACTTCTTCAGAAAAACAGTAGGTGAATTTGAGTAATTTCCTCTTGCGAGAATGCATTCGGTTTGAGAGTTTAGGTGAATTATATTCTGCTGATTAGCGAGGCAAGTGCTGTGCTCCATCTGCTAGAGAATGGGAATGGGATATTTATAACGTGATGGATGTTCCTGTTGGGTGGGTTTGCAGTGCTCAGGATGACTGAGCGATTCGCTCGGGCCGTGGGCTGCTCCCCTCAGTTTGTTTTAAAGAGGACATGCTGACTTGGGGACAGGGAGTGCTGCTGCAGGATTGGGGTTTTGTTAATTGTGCAAGGACCACAATTAATGTAACTCAGCAGCAAAGTCAAGGCACACTACCCTTTTCAACAAGAAATTCAGGAAAAGCAATGATTTCTCAGTTATATGGGACTATTCAAGGTCAGGTTATTGTATTTTTTTCCCTCAGAGCAATTAGAGAACGTGCATATGAAATTTCTTCTGCACTCGTGCACTGCCTAACAGGATGTTTCTATTGTCCTGGTTCGCTCTGAATTGCCCACCTATATTTGTATAAATCCTCTAGATTTTACACCTTTCCGCATCCCAGGAATGGGGAGGTGTTTCAGTGCTGCAGAAATGCTCAGTGCTGTTGTTAGGGTGGCTTTACCAAATGCATTCCTTTATTTCAGTAAGTGGAATGAACACTTGAAAACACTACTGTTCCCTGCTTAACACGCTTTTCCTCCCAATATGACCAGAGCAACTACTTCTCAGCTCACTGAGATGACATAGTGTCTCTAAGAAGCCTCAAAAAGCCCCCCAAACTCCGAACTAATTACAGTGGAATTGCACAAAGATGTCTTAGTACTGAACCATGTTGAAATCTGCTGCTCTTTAAAAGTCAAGGGGACGTATCCTGCTCTGAAGTAAGGCACTTGTTTTTCTTAAGGTCATACAAAACAAAGCATATTATTTGAACAAATGTCAGAATAATGTCTGTAATGAAATATACTATTTACTCGCCTTCAGCATTTGAACTGTGACAAATCTGGAAAGGAAATCAACAGTTACTGCTCTTGTTAAACAGTCCTTTTAATATTACAAGTAAGTTTACATTGCTGGGCCCATGTGTACTTTAATGATTCCTGGAAGTGCGATGACTTGGCCCAAAGGAAAGCACAAACCTAATACTTTATTTTGTGTGAATTAAATGCAGCTAATTAAAGCGTAGGAAAATTAAAAAGAATTAGGCGAAATAAAAGTGCTACTGTAAAGCTTTTATTAAACACTTATACAGTGAATAAAGAATGTGCAGGGAAAAAATGAGCCACTGATTCATTTCTGAGAGCTGCTGACTGCAGCTTTCTGGCTGGGGAGCGAGGCACCATCTTTCATGTCTTACCTACCCTGAGTCAGAGCTCACACAGGTTTGGCCCCCTGGGCATTCAGAAAGGTGTTGTGTGTGAAATGATCCAATCTGAGAGTGGGATTCCACTTGCCACACAACAGAGTGACCCCCTGCAAAGGTGGAACCAGTTAGGTACTGACAACGTGATGGATAACACACGTGCTCTGCCACTTTGGCTGATGCTAAACGAACATTTGCTTTCTTCTCAGTGGAAGTCAGGATCTCATAACCCACCCAGATGCCACTGAGGTGAGTGGAAACAGGAAGAGATCCTACATGGGAACAATAAGTAAAGACACACAATGCCAGAGAATTTCATGATGATTAAATTTCCAAGCAGAGGAGGTTACACTTCACTCACTCTGAATTTTCAAAACATGTTTGCCTCTGTCATTTATTTCTCTGGACTAATACTGATGTACTTTCTCGGAAAAGTATTTTTAAGAAGTTGTTTGCATGAAGGATGTGCGGGCAGAGTTACGCTCAGATTAAGGGCTGGCAAGGAGCTGACAGACAGATGTGCCTGGGGGTCTAAAAGAACCTTCTAAGAGAAGACAGTGACCTCCTGGATTAGAGCAGCACTCTGGGTGCTGTTGCAGGGAGTCAAACATCCCAGTTTGATTTGGATGTCAAGGAACTTCATTCAGAAGTCAGATATTACCTAATAAACCAGAGAGGCCTTTTATTTTCATGGACTTGTGAGAGTACAAGCTTGGAGGAGACAGTACCTGGGCAAAGTGGGGGTAAAGAACATTGATTTTGAAGGCTTTGTGACATTGCAGATGGACTACATTCAGAGTAGTTACTGGGAAAGATGGAGGGGAAAAATGTATTAAAGCTTTCTACCATCTGTTTCTCTGAGAAATGGGAAAAGGAAAAATGACAGAGGACACAGCAGAATCTCACGAAACTGTTCAAAAAACAAAGCAAATAAATAGGGAAAGAGGAGTTAAAGTAGATTAAGCCAAAGTTGACTTGATGAAGTTGAGAGAAAACATGGAATGATGCTAAGTTTGAAATATTTTTTTTATGACACAAGACCTAAATATTTCAGTTTTTGAAAACAAAATCTGATATTACTGTCCTCAGGACACCTCATTTATAACTTCTTTAAATATTTTTTTCCTCATTTGTTTGTTGTGACTCGGAAATAAAATTCTTGTGACGCCAGCATTTCAAATGCTGTGGGAATCCTGGATGGCATCCAGCTTTTGCTGCTTTTATTGTGCCGTGGGCCCCACAGAAGGGCTATATTGCTCTTCCAACACAGTACGGGTTTTATGAACAAAAATTCCATCTCCTGGCTTTGCTAGTGAGTCAGGAGTTTTCCCTAAGTGTTTGTCTGTTTTTTACACACCCAGCAGAACTCTGGGTTTCCTGGGATGAGGATGACCACTCCGAAGGGGGCTAATGCCAGGGATAACAATGTCCAAGAGTGGGCTTGGTGCTCACGGTGAAACACACACTGGGAAATATCACACAATGCACTAGTTTTATATATTTAGGTTCATTTTCTGTTCTTGCTTATGCCTTCATATCTCTTATTTTCAGGTCATTTAAATAAGAGACATGTGGTGGGACTCTATCATTTAAGCAAAATTGGTATTCTGCCATCCATGAAATTGCATGGACACCTTCAACTTATCCCAAAGTGCAAATTATGTGTATTTCTCTCCCTTAAAAAGTCAATGTGAATAAATGCTTAAAAATATGGGTCACAAAAAAAAAAAAAAAAAAAAAAAAAAAAAAAAAAAAAAAAAAAACCAAAACCAAAACCAAAAAAAAAAAAAAAACCAAAAACTAAAAAAACAAACCAACAAAAAACATTAAAGAGGTTCTCTTTTTTCTCTCCCCTCTGGAGTTCATTTTGGTTTCGTCAGCTTTTCTCTCCCTCTTTCACAGCAAATATACTGGGTTGGACTGGTGTTGACTAAATAAAAGGAATAGTTGACACATCTGACAGCAATTTATTGTTTCAGTCCACAAGCTTATATTGTTCCTGCTGGAGCAGCCTCTCTCTCTGAGGTACACCTGCACTTCCCACGGGAGCGAGCCCGGGATGCATTCCCAGCCTGTGACTGGTGTGACCACATTGCTGAGCAGTCTCTAAGTGCACTGCCTGCACAGCCCAGCCGTGTCCAGAGGAGCCTGTTCAACTCCTCTGCCCCATGGTCGTGTGACAATAGCCTCCCGTGCTGCAGGATGTGCGTGGCCGTGTGGCACAGAGATGGATTTGGGTTTGCTGCAGGCAAAATACAGGAGCGAACATCTCTCTGTCATACTTTTGGTCTCCCCTGAAACACCAGGTGTCCGGGTTCAAATGCACTCAGGAATATGCAGTGTAATTCTGGAATTTTGCAAGGGTGTAACTGGAAGTTGTTTCCTTTGTGTTAGCACCCTTCTGTTATCCTAACCAGAGATCGTGCCACAAAGTCTTGGACAGTTGTCCCAGGAGATTCCTGGATTGCCACCTGGCCCAACCCAAGCCAAGGAAACACACACCAAGCTTGGGGGATGTTTCTGCAACCTCGAGGGACAGAGACTCCCCATCTCCATCCTGCAGTCTCAGGTCACAGCAGTCTGCTGGTGTCTGAACCAAACTGACCCTGCTGAACTGAGAGGTCCATGGCTTCTACCCCTTCCACAACACAGAATAAATCATTTCTTTCCTCTTCCACAACAGACTTTTAAACATCTGAAGTTTGCTTTTTTTAAGACCAGCCACTCCCCATGTGTCACCTCTGTACAAGTCCTTGCTCTGCCCTGGACTCCCTGCACAACAGTTTCTTCACTGCTCCAGCTAAGGCTGTATAAAAGCTGAACAGAGTGGGCAGATCAAATCCTGTATTTCATATTTGCCTCATTTGTAAAGTCTGATGCTGTTGACTTGTGTTGAGTTTCTGATTTAAGATATGTCACAGTTTCTTACGAAATCTCTCTCTCAGGTCGTCTTCTAGCTTGTATTTGTTCAGTTAGGTATTCCTAATGTATAACCTTGTCCTTATTGATCTGTCACCATTTTTTCATCAGGCTCTTTCTCCAATTTGTCATTCTCATTCTGAATTTTAATCCTGTCCTACAATATTTTTTTTTTTTTGGTGGTATTTTCAGCTTGATACCAGTGAAAGAATCCCTGAAAATGATGAAGGGGGAGGAACAGGACACTCAGTCTGGATAACTTATTTTCTAATTCTGTAATTTATTATGAATTGTTTGGTCTCTATGAAAGGCTGTTAGTAAGATGATGCCTATACTATCAGTAAGATGTATGTGTACCTATTATTTCCTAAGGGACATTGTTTATGAAATATTGAACTGTTATGAAAAATTATAAAATATTGAAGCTGAAGATAGCAAAAATTGGAAAAAATACCAATATGGATAGACATTCTGGGTTCTGAGCAATCAGAATAACACTTTCTGTTTGCAAGCCTGGAGAACAGAGAGAGCAGTTAAAGCTTACAGGAAGGTTAGTCCCCAACTTCAAATTTACATTGCTGTTTGAAAGATGGTGACCATTTGCATTTTAATCTGGAGTAACAGCAGCTTGGCTCCCCAAGATAAGAAGATAGTGATTCAATTAGTTAATGTGTGTGCCTCCACTCAGAAATACTAGCCTAGCTTTTAATGATGTAACACCTTCCTTCATTTCCTCATGTAAGGTGACTTGCAGACTTGTTTCTGCCTGCAGGGTTAAGATGTAAAATGGGATCTTTTAATAATCCCAGAAGGCAGGACCTGCCTGCTCTGTGCCATCTAGGAAAGCCTGATTTGCTCTTCTGGGCCTGCTCCAGGTCTTGAAGATGGTGCAAGTTGGATTAGATTTTAACAAGGTAGAATAAGATGAATACATAACAAGACCTGATCCCGTCCTTATGTCGATTGAATGTGCTGTAGTTGTTCCAAGCCTCCTTGCTTCACCAGCTTTTCAAACTGCTGTTCACATACTGTTGGCTAAAAATGAACGAGGAAAAATACATTTCCTTACTGGTTGTGCCTGAATTTATGACTATTGAGCCTCCAACTTCCAGTTATGATCTGTCTCATATATGTAATAACACATTTTCTGCAGGTGATGAGGTTGCTGTAACTTGTGATGAAGTGCAGGCAGCAGTTTGGTTTATTTTGTAATGCTTCTTTGTGTGTACCTGAAAATGGGTCATTTTTCTCCTGCAAGAATCACAACAGGTATCTCTGCAGGGGGACAGGCAGCAGCTGAACCACACAGGGAAGGAGGGATGCTGCCGTTAGCTTTACTCCGATTAAACTATTGCTGCAGCTGGAAAAAAACCTACCCAGATGCAGGCTCTGGCCTTGCCAGGTGGAAATTGTTCCCAGGAATAAATAAAAATGGTGATGATGAAGATTGCCTCTTTAACACACACAGAGGGGGAATGGAAATTTGTCACTTATGGGTTCTGCTTTGGGGATGGCAGAGATTGTTTCCTTGCGTGACCTTTATAACAAGAAGTGTCAGACTTCATCCTGTATGTATCAGACTAGTGTGACATTGGATATTAATCCTGATGGGAAAGGATTATGTGATTTTCACAGGCACTCAGATAGATTATCCTTTCTGGCCTGGCTGGAAGGTAGCAAGAGTCCCTATCTGCAGAGGCTGGCTGGGAGCAGAGTGTTCTCCCAGGAGAGCAGAACCAGAATAACCAAGCATGAGCAGCAGCTCTGGCTACTGAACTTTCTTTTCACTTTCCATTCATTTCTGTTGTTCAGACGTGTTGCTTCGAGGACTTGCCCCTTTGAGCAGGGGCAGTGGCGTGGATCGAGATGGTTCAGACTTTGAGAAGTCTGTCATTTTTACTCAGTGTCTCTCTTTGGGACACTGAGTAACAATACCTGAAGGAACTTTTGGAGTAACATCGCATTTAAAAAGATGTCCTTTTGCCTTGTTTCTGGCTGCCCATTCTTGCATTGAAATTTTACCCAATATTTTGACAAATGTTTTGTCCTTAAGTCTGGACACAACAGATAATTTTGATGTTTCACAGTATCATGTTAAGCCCTGAAATCTCTGCTGGGTTTCACACCGGATAATGTCATGTTTTGGGTGGTTTGGTACTCACTTCCCACTGCATCTCTCCAGGGACCATGTCCCAGCCTTTCACCCCTCCAAGTTACCTCGCTGAACTTCCCTCTGTTGTCCCACAGAAAATGTTCCTTGAGGAAGGGGATGGGATGTCTTCTCTGGCTTGCAAGAAAAAAATCAGATTGCTGCTGCTATAAGGTATTAGGGCACTATTGCTTCTGGGGATGAGGGGTTTTGACCACCTGTGTGAGAGGTGTTTGCTGTATGAGAGCCTTTTTCCAGGGAGAAAGCAGGGGTCTGCGTAAGGGATTCACGGGTTGGACCCTGCTCACCAGCTGCACCAGGCTGTACTGCAGCAGAGATATGGGACAGATCTGCATGGGGTAAACTGCTGTCACTTCAGCCCCTTCCTGGGGTATCAATTTACAGTAGCTGGATCATCTGAAATACAAATATATTGGGGTTTGGTTTTTTGTTTAATTTTAAATTACAATAAAAACTGCAATTTGGGGAAGTGGCTAAAGCCATGGGCTTGCACTGGGACATTGCAGCCTGAGACTGCTTGCTGAAGCCCATATAATTTACATCACTTTCTTTTTCTTCTTTGGTGTTTATAGACTCAAGCATTAAAAAAATACATGAGCAAATTTATATTTTAAGCTCTTCTATATTTGCCTCCTGACTTCTGAGAAATTTCATACAGAGACTATTTTCCCAGACCTTCCAGAATCATACTCTTACTCTTTCCTGAAGTAGGTAAGGTCAGCTTCTCCTCAGAAATATACATTTTTCCCTGATGCCTTGGCAGGAACCTCATAGACTGGACACCTGGTTTCAGACAAGCTAAGAAAAGAAAAATGAGAAAAAAAATCCCTCTCTCTCTCTGATGTGAAAGCAGAACCATTTGCACGCTGTGTCAGTAGCTTCTGCTCGTTAGACCTGCAAACTTTCCAGTGAAAAATGATCTGAAAATAAATGTGCAGTGAGTCATTTTTTTCCTTCCCCGAGTTATACCTTTAATTAATCTCAATCAGTTTACAAAATCCATTTTTACTCAGATTTAAAAAGCATGCACTCTGACAAATAAATCTTCTACCAAGTGAACAGTGTTTGTGATTGTTCCTGCTCAAGATCTGTCAGCAGATGTATCATTACTAATTGCCCAAGTTCCAACAAATCAAAACACTCTAGTTTTATGTTAAAGAAGGAGTTGAGCCCTTAAATTACTGGATCAGCTTTAAACTGCTTTAGTGAATCACATGGGGGCACGTCAGCTTCAATTCCAAAGTAATAATCCAAGGAGTTGTCAATAACTGAGGACAGTATATGTAGGCTTATTTATTTTAATCCAGTTAGGCTTGTTCTTTTGATTTGGTTTGGTTTTATTTTGTCCTTTATCCTCAAATCCCTTTTGGACCGAAGAGACCAGTGTATAAGCAGCAGGTGAAGGTCATTAAAAAAATTAGTC
Source organism: Pachycephala philippinensis (assembly GCA_013397055.1). Classification (NCBI taxonomy): domain Eukaryota; kingdom Metazoa; phylum Chordata; class Aves; order Passeriformes; genus Pachycephala; species Pachycephala philippinensis. Next base: position 515,076 of record VWZT01001193.1, read on the forward strand.
TATTTACTTGGATGAAATCCAGGCTCAACTCAGGATATGTCATGCAAATTACAAACAAAACCAAAAAACAACCTGATGATAGAAATGTGAATCAGATGATGTATTTTTTTACAAAAAGTGCAACCATTCCACCTGCCTTGTCTCTGCAGGAGGGCTTTGTATTTCATGATCCAAGCTTGCTGTGCGCACTCCCCATTTGCAGCCCTGTTGTGTTCTGAGCTGTTGCCATTCCTGGGTTTGTACCTCTTATCCCATGTTTATGGAAGCTCATGTTGCTGCAAAGGGAAGAGTAAGAACCCTTTAGCTGCAGTGTTACAATTATTCTGAACCACCTTAAGATCTCAATTAATCCCTTTCTCATTTAGTTCATTCTTTAAAAAGCAAAATTGAAGACAAGCGTTCATTCCTTCTCTTACAAGGGGCGTGTTTGTGGTTCAAGTTGTATTTTGCAGTAATTTAAAAAACTAAAAAATATTTTTGTCTTTGTTGTTTTTACATATTTGACAGACGTATTTCTCTTTAGTGTGTCATCCCAAAGTTGCTGTGCATAGATTGTGTAATCCCAAAGACCACTGACTCTCAGTAATGTACTAATAGCCTTTAAAAAACCACTTTGGGAAGTATAAGATGTTCAGAATAATGTCACCAGTATTTACACAGCCTGCGATTGAAGGTATATCTTAAATATTCAACAGGCAGGAATTTATTCTGGAAAACTAAGGTACAGCCAGCCCTGTGTGGTGTCACACTGTTGGAAAGGCTCTCATTCCCACTGGGCATACCAAGAGCCTTAACACAAACCTGAGAATAGTCAGCAGCCCCTTTCTCAGTTACACTGCTGTAAAAATAGTCACCCAGACCAGCAACCAGCAATTTGACCTTATAATGCTCTACACTAAAGCTAATCATTGTTACACTAATCTTGCTTTCTTGCTTTATTCTGTCCCTGGATCGTTGCATGCTAATGGGGAGTTTTTAGGGAGATTTTTATTGCATGTGGAAGGATGTGAGTTGGCCAATGCCAGGGACTGTAGCAAGAATTCTCCCTAAAGTCAGGCCTTTACTAATATAGGGGCATGGGAGGAGAGAGAATTGCTTTGTTTTGGGTGGGAATGAAAAGAGATTGATTTTAACATTGCGGATGTTTATCAGAGGAAATGATTTTTAACATGTCTTAGAATTCTTTCCTGTCCGTGATATAGAATAGACATCAAGTAAATAAAAGGTAATAAATATTCAGGCCATGCCATTGCTGAGTGACAGTTGATGCTTTCAGTGGATTTTATGTATCCATCAGTGATAACCTGCAAATAATTCATTACAATGTGCCTTCTGAAATGATGAGACTTTGTTAAGCAACATTCAGCTAATGAAATAGCACACCTTAGGCAAAACACCTCCAACATGTGCCACTCATCGCTGCCAAAGACTAAAATCATTCTCTACAAATGAGACAAGTGAAAGGCAGTTACATGTTGTGCCAGGAAACAGAGTATTCCTTGCAATTCAAGGGCATTCCAGCTCAGGGTGCTCACTACATGAGCTACTTTTCTGTGGTATTTGTGAGGTTGCTTCATTGTACGACTCACACCACAGACTCACCTGCCAAACCGGCACAAGAGCAGGAACCCGGCTCTGGGCTGTAATCAGGGAGTTTTATGGGACTTTTTTGTGGACGTCACCTTCTGTGTGCTGCCTTTGGAGCAACAGCTACTCCCAAAGTGAAATGGATTGGCTAAGAATCGCTTCTCCTGCTGCTCACAACTAAGCCTCTTGCTCTTTGAATCCTTTTATTGCTTCCCCATCTTTTCGATATTAGCGCTGAGCCTTCTGTCCCTGCTGGCTAAATCCCACCTAATCCAAATCTTGTCTTTAGTACATCTCTGCTATTATCTCCTGTATCCCTTCTACGTCAGGTACCCCTCCCACCTCAACTTCATCATCATTAAAACACAAATACCTGATGCCTTCCTGACACAGCTTCACAAATTTTGTCTTCCTTCTTTAAGCTTATTTCTGAGGGGGACCACTACCTGTTCTTGCACCTCTCACCTGCGTCACCTCACAGCCAGCCTGCTGTCCCAGCCTGATTCTCAAGTCTGAAAGCATCAACCCTCTAAACCTCAGTCTGCAAAAGCATAGCCAGATAGAAAATGTTGTGGTCTGAATATCTTTGTTAGTCATATATGTGAATCAGAGCTTTTTGTCCGGCCATGTGAGTTTCTGGTAGCTTCAGTGGGCTTACTCATGATAGCAAACGCGACATTCAATAGTAGGCATTTGCAGGATCATCCTCTGTGATTGTAATCCCTTTTAGATGGGGAATGTGTCAGCATTTTATAAAGGGATGTAAAGATGCGTGTGGCCTGTACAAAGTCTCCGTAATTAATGTTGCTCCATCAGTTGATTACAGGAATTTACAGGCTGCACCATTGTAATACAACAGCCTGTTGGAGTTTAATGTTTATGAAGAAAGGATAGGAGGAAAAAGGGGGAAATTTGTGTCAGATGTTCCTTGATGTGGAAGCTCTTTCTGTGGATATAATATCTATTTGTTCAGGGGTCCTGTTAGCAATAGAGAGATATCCCTGTGGATTTTTTTTTTTTCCTAAATTCCTAAATTTATGTCTCAGACTTGCATTTTCCACAGTCTGTGTATTTGATATTTGGGATTTATAAGTTGTTTCTCTGTGAACTCTGTGTGAGCACCACATTGTTGAACTGTTTGACAGGTTGAAAGAAACCGAGAGCGAAGCTCAAAGGACAACAATTCTCCCTTACGCAATCTAGAAAACAATTCTCTAAAATATTACATCAGCTGCTGGCAGCTGTAGGTTTGCCTGCCTGCTAATTTACTATCACAAGTGTTCCAGAATCCTTTGTAATCCAGCCATTGCTATTTATATTCGTAATGATTTATTTAAGGTCTCTGTATATGTCAGCATAAAGTCATCAAAAAAAGCAAAATGAAGATTAGTTGGCTGGAAGCGCACAGAATGGAGAAGAATAACCCAACAATGGAATTGAGATAGAGCTTAGCCACAGTAAATAACTAAAAAAAATAAAGGGCAATCGCTTTATTTTCAACTCATCATATAAGAGCCAGAGCCTGTGATTTTGGCACCAGGCAGTTCCCATCACAGGCTATTAAGAGCAGGGAAACAGGTGTCTGGTGGCCAGGGGAGGAAATGAGAAGCCGTGACACCTGAATTGAGATCATAGACCTGCTCCTGCCTTTGTGTCTGGGGAAAAGGCATTAACTGCTTGATGCCTCAGTTCCTCAGCCGGCTGTAGTGGCACCCAACTCTCAGCCGTTAAAACTTTTTACTTATTTATAAGATGGGTTTTTTTCTACAGAGAACTGTAATGATGCGAGGCAACTTTATTATGTTCAGTGGAAAATGAGAAGTTAAGAAAAAAACGCTGAAGGATTGTGTAGTGGAGCGCAACACTTTTCAGAGCTGAGTCTCTAGGTCATTCTGAGGCAGGGATTTGAGTGGTGTCCCTTAGGATTTGCTGTTATACATGCTGAAATGATCAATCAAGGATAAAAAATGGACTGTTCTCATCTCATAGATCATTTCACAGTGAAACAGTTAAACTCCTGGCTGCTTTCTGAAAAACAGAGATCTGCATTAATAAGGTGACCTTATCAGAGCCACCCCTGGGGGGAAGGGAGGGAGAAAAAAGGTTGTAGAAAGAAAGCGAATCCTATTGTTAATCTTTTTTTCAGGGAGACTTGGATACCTGAATGCAAATTACTTTATATTTAAATTGTGTGAAAGCACAAAAGGTTTGTGTCGACAACTGACAGTTATTTCATTAGCTGACTCGTGCAGCCTTGCAAATGGTTTCTAGTGTTAACTTTCCTTGGATTTGTTTTCTTTGTTCTTAGCAGATCTTGCAATGGTGATCATTTTGATTAACGTATTCAGCGCACTGTTTTACTCCTGATTCATGTTTTTTGCAGCAGACAGTGTTCTGGCCTGGGTAAGGTGAGACTGTGACGTGGCTTTAGTTTTCCTCCAGCAGTGCCGATCTGATGGGCTGTTCTCCAGCTGGAGAGGAACATGGAGGCTGCTGCAATGCATTTTGCATGGCAGTGACCCCAAACACGAATTAAAGCAGGTTTTAATCATCAGATGTAGGATTGTTGCAGCCACATCCCACTGCCACAGCAGATGGGTGCTGTGCATGGGCTCTCTGGGGCTGGAGTATCATCTTTGTATCTCTGTGAGTCTCTCAGGGCTGGGTATGCTGGCTTTGGGCCTCTCTTCAGACAGGTTTGTGGCTCAGAGTGGTTCACTACATCCCAAAATTAGAATTTCTCTTCTTGTCTGTTTAAAAAAGCTACCACATAAACTCAGGTATTAATCTGGAGGGGGGAAGGAGAAGTGTAGGTTAAAACTTATCCTATCTTTCTTCAGCCACACCAATACCACGTGTCCAGTCTCTGCTACATATTTGAGGAACCAATAATCAGTTCAGGAGGGGAAGGGTCCTTCCTACCCCTAAATCAATGGGCGATCTCTCCTCTGGAGATGCTGGCCTTCCATTGACCCAAAAGATGAGCTTCATCAAGACACTCAAGTTTTAGTAAGTAGAGTTTTAGGGTAGATCCTGTCAGTCCAACCTCCTGGTCTGGACTGAAGAGCATCATCAAGGTTTACACACCAGTGTAAAAAACCAGTCACAAGAATTGCTCGATTAATTGTCCCAGATCCACATCGATCCGCTGGCAAGTTGCCGGAGGCGTGCAAGCTCTTACTATCCTTTCCCTCCTTTCTTCTTTATTTCTTTTACTCAGGCTACATTTTTCTTCTTTTCAGAACTTTTTGGCATTAGTTGTTGCAATCAATCTGCCATTCCCCGCTGACGCCTCTTATTGCATTGGTTTTTCAAGCTCTTTCACTGGCGCCTCCAGCGTTACATCGCTCTTCAACCCGCAGCAGGCTCCGAGTCCCAAAATACAAACACCTCGGGGACCTGGGCCTGAGCTCCTTCTCAAGTCACTTGTCTCCATTACCCTCCCTGAGAGTCACAGCTTCAGGAATCATGGCGAGAGCCCAGGAAAAAAAAAACACTTGAGATACAAAGGCAGGGCTTCAACAGATAAATCAGAGAACGTTCAGGCCCAACCACCTCTATAAAACATTGCTTTAAAACTGCTCTTCATACGCAGGGGAAGTGAACCCATCAGAACGGTTTTTACTTCCTCATGAATATTTTCAAGCCATTTCCCGTTTTTATACGAAATCCAACATACAAAGGGTTTTCCGAGAACTGTTTGTGAAAATAGGAAACTTGGGGTTTTTTTGAGTACAGAGCCTTGAATTTTTTTATCTTGATTTTACATGGTCAACTACAGAAAAAAGGAAGAAAAGGTTTTTATGGGTCTGTAAGGGAGGCTCAGAGAGAAAGCAGTGGAAAGGTAGATTAATTTCTGCTGCACAAGTCTAAGTATTCCCCCTGTTCTCTCTTCTGCTTCACAGCAATAAATATAATAGGATTTTTTCAGCCTTTATTTTTGGACTTACTTCTTAGTAGATGTTTAATTTAAAAAAGTGAAAGACAAAAGCGGGGATAGATGGGAATGAGTATTGGGGAAGAACAGGGACACTTGAAACTCACGGGAAAGGGAAAAACAGAATAACTCAAGTTATGTCAAGATTTGTTCATTTTTTTTTTAAACTGCACTTGAAAGCAAAAATCTTTAGACAAATATTTGTAGATAAAATTCCATCTAACTGCTTTTTCACACAAGATTCTCGCAAATCATTAGTCTGGTCCATAACTGGACAGCTCTTCCAGCTGATCTGGCAAAAAATATTCTGATCTCTTTGTCTGTGATAATAACACTGAAATCAATAGGTGCTCCACATGCAAAATATTAGAAACAAATACTTTATTCTGCTTAATTTTGCTTTACATATTTTTTATGATAAATGGTAGACTTTCTGAACACTGTGACAGAGAGCTGTTACTCGTGAGCAACAATTTCAATGTTTTGGGCTGAGATTTAGCTTAATGTATGAAACCCACGTCCTTGCTGTCACAAAACCTCCATTTTCCCACTTTTACAATATTGTTGGCATATGTTTCCAGCTGTCTGTTGCTGACATAGAATTGCTTGTGATTATTTGATGCTGAGCTGTTCCACTCTGTTTTTGTGGTTTTAATCTCTCCAACAATACCTGAACATGCTGTGCAGATTGTGATTATTGGGGCAGAATACAGTCGTCTTTGAAATTTATTGTCCCACACAGAAAATTGGAAATCCTTAGGATCTTTATATCTGGATTGAATGCGAACTGCGCTTCTTTCTGATTTCATAATTTAACATTGCAGACTGTTGACTTATTGACTACAGCATTAGCATTTTCCAGATTGGCAGACAAATTGCCTTGTAGGAGTGTCTATGCATATTTATACATCATCCAAAGGTTAAACGATAGAATATATTTTAATTGCCTAGAGATAACTTGGCAAATTATATCGCTGCTACCAAAACTTCTAAACTTAAAAGATGAAAGTTACGCACTGAAACCCGTATTTTTTCCAAGTAAATAAACCACTCAGCAATACTGATTACTGACAGTCTTCCACTGATGTTAATTAAATAGCATCTCAAAGACATAGCTGCCATTTTAGGCAAAATTTTAAGACAAAGGGAATTCTAGTTTCCTTCTTAGTCTTCTAAAGCATGGCATTTATATTGATCTTGCTATTTGAGAAAGGACCACAATCAAATAAACCCCAAAATGCAAAACAATTAAAGTGAGGCATTCATATGTAAACATTTTTTTCCACTTTCATTTGTGTTAAAATCTGAAGGTTTAAAAAACTAAATCCCTGAAGAAGCTAAAACATGTCATGCGCTGCAAGAGCACCAAATACACTCACTGAGAATATTTTTCAGAGAAAACATAACCTTGGAGCTATTTGAGTATTCAAGAGTAACCCTAATTGCTAGTTACATTTTTTACTTTCCACTTCAGCAATACTTTTCTTTCTAGCATACAGACCCCTAAAGAAATTACTGAGGAATAACAAGCGTTCTGCAAATTTGCTGATTTACAGCAACTGCTCTTATGCATGTGCTCTTAAAATAAGGTCCTGCACATGGATTGGGGCAATCCAAGGCACAAATAAAGGCTGGGCAGAGAATGGATTAAGAGCACCTCTGAAGAGAAGGACTTGAGGGTATTGGTTAATGAGAAGTTCAACAAGACCTGGCCATGTGTGCCTGCAGCCCAGAAAGCCAAACCTATCAAGAGCAGCGTGGTCAGCAGGTCGAGGGAGGTGATTTTAGATAATCTTTAAGGCTCCTTCCAACCCAAACCATTCTATGATTCTATGAACACGAGTAAATTCAAAGTAGTTTGCTCTCAGTGGAAGAAATACATGACCCTGCAGTAGCCTGGTTACTTGCCGTGCTTTCACCTTTACAAGTGATCAGTAAGAACTCATCTGGAGTGTAATACATTGAGCATGAGACTGGGAGACAGAAGCATTCCTCTCCTGGGAGTTTTGACTAGAGGAAATTATGTGTGTTTAGGTGAAGAAAAGGATTTTACAAGTGGATGTGCAGAGTGGGAGGGTTGAACCCCCTCAGGCAGATGGGGGAACCAAAGCCAGCACCTCACTTGCCAGGCAAGGGTCCCAGCAAGGAGCTTATCAGTGAAAATGGGAGACATCACTGTCGTGTCCTCCTGCTCTTGTTGGTGGACTTTAAAAGAAATCTCCCTTGGCCTATGTTTGGAAAGGAGTTTTATATCTGCACCTACCAGGGGTGAGAATTTCAGGCTGTTACAGTGAGATGGAGGTGTCTTTTTGCAATCTTTGCTCCAGAGCAAGATGGGAGTTACAACACTCTGTGCTCCACGGTTTCTGTGGATGGGGTTTTGGCAGCTTCCACACTGAGCACAGATGGTATTTGAGATCTTGTACTGAGACAGCCCTGCAGGGTAAGCAATAACTCTGTGGGATTTCTTGGACTGTAAAGCACCATATAGGTATCTGAGGTCCACTGGAGACCTTGCTAGGTCCAACCCCTCTTTGAGTTCATTTTGCTACATGGTCTGAGGGCACGAATGGCTACTGTCCCTATTCTTTTGGTTAACAGAGTCAAAAAAAACCCCAAACAAACTAAACCCATGAGAGCTGTCAGGAATGAATTCAGTGAGTTTTGGAGAGACCATGAAAATGCCCTTGGGGTGCTGGTCGACAAGGGCTGAACATGAGCCAGCTGTGCCCAGGTGGCCAGCAGGCCAATGGCACCTGGATTGATTCAGGAATAGTGTGGCAGCAGGACCAGGGCAGTGATTGTCCCCCTGTGCTGGGCACTGGTGAGGCCACACCTCGAGGGCTGTGCCCAGTTCTGGGCCCCTCACGACAAGACAGAGATTGAGGGGCTGGAGCGAGTCCAGGGAAGGGCAACGGAGCTGGGGCAGGGTCTGGAGCACAAGTCTGGTGAGGAGCAGCTGAGGGAGCTGGAGGGGCTCAGCCTGGAGAAAAGGAGGCTCAGGGGTGACCTCAGCAATCCCCAAAACTACCATAAAGGAGGTTGTAGCCAGGTGGGGTTGGTCACTCTTCCCAAGTAACAAGAAATAGGACAAGAGGAAACAGCCTCAAACTGTACCAGGGGAGGTTCAGATTGGATATTAGGAAAAATTTCTTCCCCGAAAGGGTTGTCAAGCCCTGGAACTGGCTGCCAGGGGAAGTGGTGAGTCACCATCCCTGGAGGTATTTAAAAGAGGTGTAGATGTGGTGCTCAGGGATATGGCTTAGTGGTGGGCTTGGCAGTGCTGGGTTAATGGTTGGAACTGATGATTTTAAAGGTCTTTTCCAACCTAAATGACTCCATGATTCTGTGATTCTAGATGGTGCCTCTAGGTCAGAGGCAGGACAGATAATGGTGTCTACTGAACTGTCATAACTGGTTAAGAAATGTGCCAATTCATCACTTCTCATCACTGAAAATTTACCTAAAGCATTATTAGCTTATTTCCCAATCAGTTAACTATTGAAGCAGAATCTTGAGCTGCTGCACTGGGCTGACTCTTTTTAGCCCTTAAACAAAATTCAGACTTCCTTTGCTTTGTGGTCTTTTCTTTCTTGCATTTTTGGATAAAAACTGAAGGTATGCCTTATATTTATGTTCCCTAAATACTGTGATATATTCTCAGTAGTGCCACCTTTTGCTTCTAATAAAATCCCCACCTATCTTATCTTTTCTATTTTATTACCCTTATATGTACTGGTAAATAATAAGAGAGGGAATTTGAAAAATATAGGCCATTTGGAAGAAATTCTGTGTGTATCATATCAGGGAATTTGAAAGATTATAGAAATATTTACAGGTCCCAAAGAGTCAATCTTTAGTCCAACATTTAATACAGGGATGGACACAAGCCCTGTTCACTCTAGCTGTTCTGGAAAGACTGGTTTTGCAATATTTTCTGTCTTCAGAACAGTAAAACTACTTCTGATGAATTTAGCAAAGTTTGTATGCTGCAGTGCCCCAGACACTTTCTTATTTTCCTTGACATTATTTTTTCATCAGTTCGGACTGTGTAGTATCTGCAGACAGTGCATGTTCCAAATATTGGATTGCTGTGTTTTTGCATACAAACCTTGTAAAGGAAAAGAAATACCAGACTGTGTGTACAAGCATCAAAATCTGATTATATGCAGGATTCAAATCTTAATATCACACCATCCTCACTGAAAAGCGTTGCAAGAATATTCCAATTCATATTCTGAATGGTGTGTTTCTCTGCAGTCGTCTTGCAGAATTCTCATTCCTACCAGGAGAAAATCAGTATACTGAACTGAATAAAAATGTATACATTAAATTGCTTATTCAAATGTCCACCTTTGATGTTGGCAGGGAATTCAAGCAGGAAGCAATATAACCTGAGCTTTGTTTTATTGATACAAGCGGCTAATGTGAGTTACAAAACAGGAAAGAATGAGAAGTTGCTTAATACGCTGGAAATGTGGAAAAAATGCAGATTTCAGTTATTAGCTTTCACAGCTGTATTTGCATAGAAATATACTAACGGCTGGGTGACATTTCATGCATGAACTTGATAGAGCATCCTTAAAAATATTCATGTTAGAAGAGTACTTAAAGGGAACCTCGAGCTCGAACATTCCAGTCTTTGTTTAAAAAAACCCAAACTCTGCTTTCCCTAGGGTATTCCAGTGCAAGGTATTTCTTTACGAAACAAAGCTTTCTTTGTTATGAGGAATTCTGGGACAGCCTAGGAAGGGCCCTTCTTTCTGATCACACTTTAAAAAAGATCCTGATTCCCCTGAATGTTAAATATTATTGCACAATAGATGTTGCTCAGGCTTTTGTGGAAAATACCAGCAAAGCAAGAAGCCCCTTGAGGTTTCAAACACCTCTTGGATTATCAGTTTCCTATGCCATTTTCTATTTTGAGGGAACACCTTCCTTGTAAGTGGGACAAAGATAAATGCCAATCATCTACGCGGTGTGAGATAAAAGGAGTCACTCTGCTTTGAAAAACGAGAAGAATTCTCAGAAGGGTCTATCACAGTTACCCCCTTGTATGTATTTTTGGGAGCTGGGTCACAGCAACTCCTTCCAGTTCACATTTATTCTTGTGTGCTGTTTTTGTTGTTGTTTTTTAATTCACCTACTAGAGCAGATCAGGTGCCGCTTCATTTGTAACTCATAAAGGATAAAGATGTCTGGTTTACTTAGAGGAGAGGTTCAGAGAGCATAGCGAAGGATTTTAGATCAGGGAGCACTTTCACTTGCCAGCAGTTCCAGCATTCATTTTCTGTTCTTTTAATTTAAACATGATTATTAACAATACACGGCTGAGGACGGCTCTTTTCTGAAATATTCTGAGGATTATTCCTGCTCCGTTATCTCCCTTTCACCTTCCACAACAGGATTTTATGTGCTCATATTAGTTGATGTTCTTCAGAAGAGCAGCTGGTCCATCTCTGATTGTGACTTTCATTAGAAGTAGAAAACTCTACCTTCTGAAGTAGTGAGATGTGAGCACTAAGTCCTGGGAACATTTTCTGAAAACTCACTTTATACTGAAATATAACCAGCCTTGGAAGGGATTAGAAGGAATACGACAGGAGTATGAATTAAAAAGCACTGTGTCGTGAAAACATCTCTTTAAGCAGTTTTGACTCTGTCTTCACTGAATCTCATTCTTGCAGCTGCTGATTGTCCAGAACCTTCCAAAACAGCAAGAACCATATCTGGAGCTTGTCCAGACTCTTGCTAAAATCAGATTTCTAAAGGAAAGTGGGAGTATGTGGAGGTACCTTTCTAGAAAAAATGCGGTCCTGCATTTTTAGTAGCTGACCTCCTTTCCTTCTGTGTCTATCCCACGTTTCTTGTGTGAACCTCTCAAGCAGAATAGGTCTCTGCAGAAAAGGGCTGCAGGATCATTTTCCCTGTTGGTATGAGACATAAATGCTGGTTCAAGACAGAACAGTGCTGTAGAGACATGAAAATACAAAACCAAAATGAAACTATTATGAAAAAGGGTCATTAATACCATCTTACTTAGAGGATCTGTCTAAACCATAACAATCACAGGCAGTGTCTAGTAATGATATTTTACACTGAAGCCCGAAGGTTACAAAAAGACTTTAGTCCTTGCCAAAAGAAAGTCACTTTTTCAACTGAAGTACAGAAAGAATCAAATTCTTGTGGTGGCGCAAAATCTATGTACGTAAAGCTACTTTTAGAGTCATATTAGTAAAATGCCTGTCAAAAGCCAGGGGAAAGTCTGGTTTATAAAAGGAAAGGGCAAATCTCAAATAAAATTTCCAGTTAGAGTGAAAATATATAGGCTGAAGCCATCAGTGGATGGTAGTAGCAATAAAGATCATTTGGGCTGCAAGAGCAATATCGTCTCCAGAGCAGTTTTTGCAGACGGTGGCAATGGCACCTGAAGGACGCGTTTTACAGGTGAGTCCATGCACGAGGCAGCTCACACAGAGCCTTCCCTACTTTCCTCTCAGGAAAGGAGTTTATAGCATGGAAAACAGCACAGTGCCTGAGTGCAGAAGGTGGTATTTAGCAAGATCTGGAATGGTGTACGTGAGGGTAGGAGCTGAAAGCCACAACGTTTGAGAGTCATCTGCAGCTCCCAGACAAGGCTGGGTGAGGGTGGGGGAATTGCTCTCTCACTGAGGAGAGATGGTGCCGACTGGCAGCGTCTCCTGGTTCCTGTTGACTTTCTGTGGGCACGTTTAACCTGTAATTTGGAAAAGGAAAATACAGTCTGGCACACATTCCTGAAGGGTTGCCAGTCCCAGATCTATTCATTGCATAGCCTGCCAGAATGGGATAGATAAGTACCTTACAGACCAGTATCCACAGCAACAGAGACTGGAATTTTATATTTTTAATACACATAAAAACCCAAAGAAAATAATTACTTTTTCATTTTCCAACTTTATAATAGTAATAACGACCTTTAGGTCAGGAATTTTCAGCAGTTAATGACTGTCTGGCTTTTTCTTCAGTCCTCGGTTTCTCTAGCCAGTCATTAACAGTGAGAAAAGTGCCTTCTCCTGTGGTCACTTTGGCTTAATTGTTACCTTTTCATGCTACAGAATGCACCAGCTGGGAAATAAGTGTCTCCTATGCGAATGGATCCATAAAGTGTTCCTTGGGTTTCATTTCTTTGAAAGAATATTCTGTGAGGGTGTGAGAGTTTACTGTAAAAGATGATTGAGTATTATCCACAGCCCTGAGAAAAGTTAGATCACTCTCAGGAATTGGGGCTGAGGATGGTTTAAGGCCATAGATTTCAAAAGATTAAATCTTCAGAATTTATCTGTGTAATCTAGGTTCCCTTACTCTTGGTAATGGAGTGCTTCGGAATTATATATGGACACATACTTTCTTATCCATCTTCTAGGATCACACAGGAACAGGACTTCTTTTTTTTTGTTTGTATTTTTATATGTAATCCCCCTGACGCTGAAAGTACAGTGTAGTAACAGTGTCTTGAGAGTTAAAACTTACTTTAAAACATAAAGAGGAACAGCCCTCTGGAATGCTTACCCTGCTCTGTCTGGGTAGTAGATTCCCTCATTCCAACCACCCTCTCTCTCAAAACACCTAGAAGCTGTACATGACTTTGTCCAGAGGGAGATTCATTTATACATGGAAATGACTTTGTCTTGCACTTCACTGTGAGATCAAAAATGCGAACCATGGAACGGAGGTATCTTCTGACCACTCTACTGATCATATTCTTCGTAAAAACCAACCAGATTGTGAGTATATTGTATGCCTGAACATACATAAACCTTCGAAGAGTCTTCAGTTCTTGTGCACTGTTAGTTGGGTTCTTCTTTAACCTGTATGACTTTTAATGCCATTTTGCCAATATGGTGTTACTTTAAAAGTTGTGAATATATCTTTCCTACAAGGTATATTTAAGCTTGAAAATAATTGTGTAAGAACTGCAGAACTTAGAGGACAAATAAATCCACAAGAAAACAATAGTTTTCTAAACCACGTATTCAATTTGTAGGGATTTCTAGTAGTAGTCCAATGTATGGTTACTGCCAAATAGTCAGGTAGCAGTGAAGACCTCCACTGGAACAGTAAAAGAACACAGGAATTTCTTCATTAGTAGATTTAAAGTCAATATGGTGTCCTTTGAGAACTTGGTACTAAATATGGAATAATGAGAATGATGAGCTTAATTTTAATGTTTTGCTGTGAAAAGAGATTTAGCACCTACATAACTTTTACTGGAACTCTTAGCTTTTCATTTTGTGTCTTTAAGTGAAAACACAGAGTGCACATGAAAGCTGTGGACATCCGCTTTTGCTTGAATGCTTTTTTACCTTTCAAGAAAAATAACACCAGCAAAATGTAAGTAGTGTTCCAAGAAAGAGCCACTCAGGAGTCCCACAAGGGCTGGGACTGTGCTTTGTGGTTTCTCCACTCTTGGAGTGACAGTATTACTTTCCAAGCTGAGGCTTCATTTGCATTTTGAAAGTACGACAATTTACTTCTCAGCAGGGCTGTGCTGTTTCTAAAAAGGCTGGACTGGCTCGAGGATTTAAATCCAGTGAGGTTCCAGTAATTCCCTTAACAATGAGATTTAAAATCCACACCTTTAAAATAGCTCTGCACCTTTAAACCTCAAGCTCAACTCTGTGTTAAAGCAGCTGGCTAACCATTAGTAGAAATGGGAAAGGTCCAAAAGACAGGAGTGACAAGTGACTTGTGTTTCATTCAGTGCTTTAATGGATTTTTCCTCAGCTTCACAGCTAACCAGTGCAGATTATTTATAGATTTTAAAGCCAGAAATTAACACTGTTCCTTGTAGGCAGAAGAGAAATGTATGGGATCATTATTAATTCTTTAGCATTACAATGCCTTCTGGCTCAATGTGTGTGCAAGGGACCAAGAGTAAACATGCATTTATCATCCCGACCCTTATCTGTTCCCAAAAACGTCCTTCAGTGGAGAAGTGTGAAACAGCCTGCCTAAAGGATTTGAGACCTTTTATTTTTTTGCTGCTGATCCATAGATCTTTACAGTCTTTGCTGTAATTGAACATTCAAATGTAAAATATTGCAAATACCAGTTTAGAGTGTTTCTTTTCCCCCAAAAAACCCCAACCAACCAACCAACCAACCAACCAACCAACCAACCAACCAACCAACCAACCAACCAACCAACCAACCAACCAACAAACCCACTATGGTGCTAGTTGCCTTCACATGAAGTCTTTTGGTTTTCTTTCACTGGGACAAATTACCCAGGCCTCCTTGGTACCCAAACAGATCTCTCCCCTTCCAACTCAACATTTGAGTCCTGAGCTTCTCTTTGTTTCCCATTATTTCCACTTTTACCATTTTACTGAGTTGTTTTCATTCGACAGCAGCCTTGCACCCCACTAACAGAATTCAGCTGTGGAGGGAATACAATCCTGGCAGGAGGCAGTGCACCCAATCCCTCACTGGCCACTGAACTTAGTAGGACAAAATTGTCCTTCACGTAATTTTACCAGTGTCCATGGAGTAATTCCAGCAATCAGCCTGTCCTGTTGTCTCTCTGCAGCTCCCTGTACCCCACTGTAACACAAGGTAGAGGAGACAGCAGTGCCACAGCAGCTGGTATTGTTTGATCAGCAACACAATCCTTGCTGGATTTCATTTCCCTTGCAGACTCGCTACTAGAATACATTTGTCATCCATACTTTGTAGCAGACTTATATCTGCCTGTAATTACACACCAGTCTGGCAATACTTTATTGTTAACACAAAGTGCTGCCATTTAAATCCCCAATCTTAAACTGAAGTATTTGCAAAACTGTGTAATTGCTAAAATAATAAAGCTGCCATTACTGTATGGAAGTTTACAGCTTGTTGCTGAAATACTTACATGGGCTTAACTACACCTGTATGGATTCCTTATGTTTTCATGGGCTGCTTAAGACAGATTTCTGCTGGGGACAACAAAAAGTTTGTGGCACTTTCACAGAATGGCTGAGGTTGGAAGGAGGCCTCAGGAACTCACCTTATCCAGCCCCTGCTCAAGGGGTTGCCCAGGACCATATCCAGATGCTTTAGAGTTACCTCCAAGGATGGAAACTCCATAAGCTCTCTGGGAACCTGTGCCAGTGCTCAGTCAAAACTGAATTTCATGTTTTCCAGCTTGTGGTCTGTCCCTGTGTACGAGGAAGTCCATAAAAGATAACCAGGAAAAACAAGTTCAGTGTGGTTTTACTCAGTGCAACAGGCACAGATAGTACTGCAAACGCCTAGGGATATGAAAACCAGGAAAGACGATGTATTTTGGTTTCATTTTCTGTTGGTGTTTTGCAAACAAAAAATTGGTGATGCCCCTCTCTCGTACTTGTTCTGTGATTTTTTTTTTATTTTGTTTATTCTTATTTTAAATAGTTTCCCCCATATGATTGTTCTCTTCCTAAGTCTGGCTGGGTAAAACAGACCTCAGCTCTAGAAGCAGCGGTACGAGTTTGCTCTGAACCATAACCAATGTTGCCACATTACCCTTTTCATACGTGAAGCCCAAAACACCCATACTCGGTAACCAACAGTCTCCAAAAGTTTGGGAATTTGTGCTAAAATTTTGCGCCGTCTCTAACCCTTGTTCTGACACACCTGCACAGCGTTTTTCAGCTCCCTGTGCTCTTTTGGGGGAGGATGGGGAAGCTTTGTGCTCTTCCAGCAATCCCCAGGGCACGGAATGATGGAGTGCAGGTCGTCCTGCATTACCACGAGGACCTTCATGTAAAAACTGATGCTCGAGTCCTGTTGACAAGTGGCAGATGAGTGTGGGGTTCTGTGTTGTGTTCTCTGGCCAGGAAGGATCTGCTCTCCTCGCACAGGTCCCTCCTGCCCCTTTTCCCTGCACTTGCTGGCTCTGCCCCAGTCCTTGGAACAAATCCCACTGTCACCCCTCTGTTTCCCCTCCAAAGGTGACCACCGAGCTGATCAGATGGATGGAGCACCTCTTCAATGAGGAAAGACAGAGAATTGGGATTGTTCAGCCTGAAAAAGGCGTAAGGGTGACCTAATTTGTGGTCTTGCAGCACCTGAAACAAAGAAAAGATGGGGAGAGACTATTACAAGAGCATGTAGTACCAGGACAAGGGGGAACAGCTTCAAATTGAAAGAGAGTAGGTGTAGATTGGGTATTATGAAAAAATTTATTAGGGTGGTCAGGGTGGTGAGGCCCTGGTACAGGTTGTCCAGGGAAGTCATGGATGCCTCATTCCTGGAACTGTTCAAGGCCAGGCTGGATGGAGCTTGGAGCAACCTGGTCCAGTGGAAGCTGTCCCTGCCCATGGCAGCAGGGTTGGAACGAGATGATCTTTAGGGTCTCTTCCAGCACAAACCGCTCCGTGATCCTCTGGAACAAAACCTATTTCTGCGGCACAGGCGCACAGAGTTTTCAAAACCTATTTCTGCGGCACAGGCGCACGCACTTTTCAACTTGGGGGCAACAAGAGCTTCCCGAGGCCTTTCCTGGGGCCTTGAGCAAGGACGCCCGCCGGGTTCCCCCCACGGCCGAGGGTCGGGATCTGGGATCCGGGATCCGTCCCGCTGGCACAGGTGCAGTGCGGGCTGTGTGCCCTGCAGGGCAGCGGCACCGGGGCCGTGTGGGGCCGTGAGGGGCCGTGTGGAGCCGTGCGGGCCCGTGTGGGGCCGTGAGGGGCCGTGAGG